>PVHX01003257.1:115361-147229 GCA_004024805.1 Geosciurus inauris
TATTGTCCTATCATCAAAAAAAAAAAAAAAAAAAAGAAGTCAAACCTTTTGGTCTTGTTAGATTCTATTTTTTCTACATATTTAAAATTTTTCTAAATTAACTACAATCTTAATGCTTTTAATTTTGTGATTTTTCTTTCATTGCTATGCAAAACAAAAAAAAAAAAAAAAAAGAAACACCGACTTTGACCAATTTGCACTAGGAGAATATCCTCCAAAGGTGGAACACAGAAATAATAGTCAAAGTTGATCTTCGGATGAAATTATAGGCAGAAAGATAGGTCAGCATGCATGTATTAAAAAGTTCTTAATTTTCAGAGAACATAAACAAAACTGAAAATTGAAGGGCTATTGATTGCAGAAGTGCAATATAAGAGATGATAATGATGTTTCAGAATAGCAAAGGAAAATTATCATTCCCAAGAGCATTGATGTAATTTTTGAAATATGGATCATTTAAGATCAAATCTTTAACAGTTCTGATAAGGCAGGTGATTGTGTGAAATGTGCAGAAGGCCTCATGATGAAGAATTTTGCTCCAGAGCAAAATTCTGTTTTTACCTGCCCACTCCCCCTCCCCCTGGAAAAAAAACTGATTAGATTGAAGTAAACACTATTGGAGTTGATTAAGGAGCTCAGCTATTGTTTGACTGCAGCAAAATCTGTTACTCTGAACCTGTTTTGCTGGTGTTTTCTAATTGAGCAGGTGTGCGTTCAAAAGCAAGTTCATTAAATGGATTTTGTGTGTGTGTGTGTGTGTGTGTGTGTGTGCACACGCACACACGCGTGCATACCATATTTCAGGTGTAACCAAATGGCTCTGAATATTTCTCTGTGTAAAAATAAACATATTTTCTGGTAAACATGCAAATCCTATGGTACATAGATGAAAATCCACATTTTTTTCTTACTTTTGCATTTAAGGGCAAAAAAAGATAAAAGAAATACAAGGGCATCTTCATTTTTAAAAAATCCATACTTATTTTTCCTTAGCATTTGGAGGTTTAAAAAATTGTAATATTGCTAAAACAGAGCTATTCACTTTACCAAAATATTAAAGTAAATTTAGAACTCTGACAAGATTGATTTGCAATGGCTATTAATCATGACAAAGCTTATTCCTCTAGTTGCAATAAATCCAATTATTCAAAAGTATATTTATTGTACTTTTCTCTCCCTTTTTTTATTTTCTCTTTGCTTCTCCTCCCAGGATTAAAAGACTTGCTAACACATAATGGTTACCAATCTCCTACCTGTCTGTAAGATGTGGAAATGGAAAGCTTTACTGTAGACAAGTAAATTAATATGCTTAGGAAAAATTAATTCCAAGTGGTTTTATGAGTTATTGGACTCAAGACTATAAATTATGAGCTATGAAGGGATTTTAAAAGTCATTGTGAACCATTGGCACAATGTTATACTACAATTCCAGGCCAAAAAATTTAGGCACATATTGAAAGCAAAACAGAAATATCAAAACCACAGTGTTTTCATGCCTTAAAGTTTAGAGAGTACTTGGATATATATTTTTACAACACGCTGATGAAATCCTTCTGTTTGTGTGTGAATACTTGTATTCATTTTACAGATTAAGAAACTAAAGTATAAGACTAGGTTACTACCTGGAACTACAGCAGGCTTAAACAAGTGCATCTGTGCTGGGTTTGGTTTTTTTTTTTGGTATTGAACTGTTTCCCAGATCATCATGATCATGGCAGAACAGATTGCAGGCATTATAACTGTAAAGAGAGTATAAGGACTACAACAAAATGTCCTGAGAATTATAAAAGTTATCTCAAAAATCTATTCTTCACTAATCAGCTGATACATGTTAATTAAAAGAGGACTTCTGTGCCTGTACATAAAAGAATGAGTAAGTAGATAAGCAAATAAGAATATAGGTTTGCCTTCAGATTACTCATATACAGGTGGGGAAAAATGCATGTGTGAGGGAAAAATAATGCAAGAAATCTGGATGTAAGATTTTTGGGGTAGGACCTGGGGAGAGCAAAATAGATTTAAGTAATATAAAATGATCATCAGTCACATGTGGTTTGTGAACACTGAGGTGTAACCAATGAAAATTTAGATACACTGTGAATATTAAAAAGAAAGCAGATTTTAAAAACAACATGAAAAAGGTAATATATCTAATGCATGTTGAAATATTAATATTTTAGAGACATTGGGTTAAATAAAAGATGTTATTAAAATTTTCACCCTATTCAAATGTTTTTAACATGGCTACTAGAAAATTTTAAATAATAGAAGAGATTTACAGTCTAGCCTTAATCTAAATTTAGAGTCCTAGAGCTACAGGGAAGGATGAGGTGAGATGAAGGAATGGGAGGAGAAAAAAGGCTGGGAGTGGATGGGAGAGTAGGAGACTTTGCGCTATGTTCCATAGCTCTGAACCTTCAATTCGAACTACTCACCATAAAACCTTTTTAATAAAAAGAAAATAAAAATACTTTCAACTAGGAGTAAGAAACTGCTTCATGGAGAAGATGTCATTGTAACTGATTTTTAAGGAAGGACTTGGTATATATATGTAGAATTTCTTGGTGTATTCTATAATTCACGAAGTTTACATAGAAGAAAAAACTTTAGAATAGAATGAAGAGATTATAAATCAGTGTTCAGTATGGAAAAATAAATTTGGGACAGATTCTAATATTTCAGAATGGTAAAGGAATGAGCATAGAAGAAGGAGAGAGAGTAGCAGAGTAGCTATGTTAAAATAATAGGCTGGGCCTGGTGGTGCATGCCTGTAATCCCAGTGACTCCAAAGCCTGAGGCAGAAGGATTCCAAGTCCAAGACCAGCCTGGGCACTTTCACTGGATCTTGTCTCAAAACAAAAAATAAAAAAGGCTGGGATGTAGCTCGGTTGTAGAACATCCCTGGGTTCAATCCCTAATACTGGGGCAGGGGGGAATAGAGAAAAGAATATTAATAATAGTTGGTTACATGTATATAAAAATGTTAACATTACAATCCTGCTCTGTGATTTCTAGATTAGTTTTAATAGAAATTACAACAATAATAAAATAAGTATAACAAAAAAAAGTTTAGTAAATGTTAATAACCATCACCACAAAAATAATTGTTCTGCTGGGTGAGGTGGTGCACGTTTATAATCCCAGCTGTTTGGGAGGTGGAGGCAGGAGGATTGCAAGTTCAAAGCTAGCCTCAGCAAGAGCAAGGTACTAAGCTATTTAATGAGACCCTGTCACTAAATAAAACACAAAATAGGGATAGGGATGTGTCTCAGTGGTCAAGTGCCTGAGTTCAATCCCTGGTAACAAACATATAAGCAAAAAAATTATGCTTCTAATCTGATAACTAGTAACTTTGAACCATTCCACAATTATATAAACTTCGAAATATCATGTTGTGTATGGTAACAACACAGAATGTTTTCTGTTAATTTAAAAATTAATGAATAAAAACAGTTGATTTTTTTGAGGTCTTATCTGCTTTCAGATGATTCCAAAAGGACTGTGTTTATAATGAAGCATTTGATGGTAGATAGTTTCTCAGATTTCCTCATCTTTCTTATTGTCTGTAAGCCATGTGGATACTTTCCTTCCCTTCTGCACTCTGTTGACAGCTGTCACTCCACAAGGCCTAGACCTGTCCTCCTGGCAGCCACTGAGGAATCAATGGAGTAACCTGGAAGTGGAAGGTTGATGAGAAACAGACAAATCTTTCTTCCCTTCTCCCATCCTTGTATGACTTGCAGGTACATTCTCCCTCCAGATAATCTTTCTGTGAATTGCCACACAGGGACAAACATCTCGACTGCACCACCCTGTACATCCCTTTGCAGCTCCTTGGAAAGAAGAAGGGATCTCAGTGAACACAGCCATGCTTTTCCTTAGCTCACCCTCCTCTTCCAGGGCCTGAACCTTCCAAATAAATTGTCGGCACTTTAATTTTCACCTTAGCATGTTAATTTTTTGCTTTTTCATTTTTTAAATGAAAGAAGCAAAGAAGGACAATGATATTGATAAATGTGATTAAGTCAAAGGAGAGTAGACACACATTTCATATTTTTAGCTCTGTGCTCCAGATATTCTGTTTAGGCATTTTATGCAAATTATCTTTGCTAATCCTTCATAGCAGCTCAGTTATTTCCACATACAGATGAAGATAGAAGGATTCAGAAATGGTTAACATCTTACTGAAGATTAAATAGACAGTACAGGAGAGAACAAATTTCAGAGAGTTTGGATAAGTTGCTTAAGGTCATAGAAGTGCCAGAAGAAATAAAGGCTCAGAGTGGTAAAATTACCAGTTTGATCCAAACACATGTTTGATTATAGGGACAGAAAAGGATGTCAGAGCTCCACATGACTAACTCCAAAGATTGAGACCTCGACTGCTGTTTCTGACTTCCTCTTCCAGTGCAAAGAAGGAAGATGAGGAAATCTTAAAAGGGGGATTAAAATGATTAAGATGCCTAAGGAGGAGAAAAGACAACTTTAAGGAACAAAGGACTTTTCAAGTATTTGAAGTGTTTTCTTATGAAAAAGGCATTGTAGACTCCATTCTTATAACTCTGGTAGCAAAACAGATACAGCAAATGGACACATTTGGACTCATTATTAAAAGGAAAAACCTTTTTTTGAAGGTTGGTATTACTTAAAGATGGCAACGACTTGTGATTTTCCCAAGGTGGGGGAAGCAAAGGATCAAACTGAGTCTGAAAAACTTTAGAAAGACCATGCAATGGAGAAATTGGAATAAATTATTTTTTGTAGCAGTCTTAACACAGAGGTTACATGATATTATATGTTTTTTTTAGTTTGACTAATATTTGAATAAAATGAAAATTTAAAAGCAAGACATTACACTATGAACAGATAATATGACCCTTTGCTCCCAAATTTTGACTAGGCAAAATTTTCCTTTTAATCATGCAAATAAGTACTGGAAAATAGGCATCTCATTCAGAGTGTCATGAGTTCTTAACCTTGAACTAGTACCTTGCCCACATCATTGTATGACTAGTTTTGGAAAGCATTGATTTTTACTGTGTAAAAGTAATTGTATAAAGGTCAAGGTAAGGTTTTCATGCTTGATAAAGAGTGTGTTGGCCCCAACTTTAACCCATCAGTTGTCTGCTGTTACTAAGAGTATTTTCTGTAAAACTTCAGTGACAAGTACAGCATATGTCAGATTCTGAGTTTGTGGTAAAAATACTCAAGGAGCAAATGTGGTTTTAGAGATCAATATTTTATTAAATTTGGTCATTACATTAAATATAATAATATATAATATATAAATGATATGTATAAAAATATAATATATATGTATGAAGTTTCAGTCTATTTTTATTATGAAATTATAATAAAAATTCATTCACACTTGTCATAACCAATGTTTTGTGTACCCCCTAATAAGATTTGTTTAATTACTATTTTGTATACATCACATAAAAATATGAAATAGGCTAAAGTTGGTTATTGTCCAAGAAGTAGAATTCTTACAAAGAAGCATAGCTGAAATTGGGAAGAACTTATCACAACACAGAAAATTGATTTGGCTGAACATTTTTTAGCTTTCAAGAGAGAAAACAAACACATCTATATATAACATATATAGGTCTGGATTTTCCTAGGTATGCTAAGATGTCTTAACAAAGATCTTACAGATTGTGTTATGGTTTGGGTATGGAGAGTTCTATGTCTCATATTGTTCTCATGTGTGAGATAAGGCAGAGATATTCACAGGTGTAATAATTAGATGATGAGAGTTGTGATCTAATCTGTGGATTCATCCATTTGATGATTAATAGTTTGAATGGATTATTGGGTGGTAACTGTATGCAGGTAGAGTGTGGCTGGTGTAGCTAGGTCACTGAGCCCTTGTCCCTGATTCCTTGAACTCAACTCTGTCTGCATCTTGGCTGTGAAGTATTGAGCTGCTTTCCTCTACCACTCCCTTTTGCTGGATGCTCTGCCTTGCCTCAGATCCAGAACTGTGAGGTCAACTGACTTTGGTCTCCACCTTAGAAACCATAAGCCAGAAATAACTTTTCCTTCTGTAAGTTGTTCTCATTGGGTATAATGTTCACATTGATGAAAGCTAACTAAGACAGACTTCTTGCTGCATATATTATAAATTTCCTGTTTAATCATCTTTTCTTTAATGACATTGAAAAAGAAATAAAAACAACCATGGCTTCATTCTACATATTGCAGCTCTAGATGATTCATGCACATCATGAGAGGGACATATTTTTTCCCTAAGAGATTTCTTGTCATTACCAAGTGCGTCTGAACGTTTCTTTTCAACTTCTCTCCACCACCTGTTTACTGTTGATTAGTACCTTCTCTAACTGAGATGTTGTTCTCCAAACCTTCCCTTCCAGTTGAAACTGCATCATAATCTTTTCCCTTCATTCCTTTTCCTATGGATGTGAGAGGCAGAGTGAAATGAACAGGAAATCTTGTCTCAAGACTTTCAACTGGATTTCTCAAAGGATTTTGTTGCAATAGCTCTTTTACATTTACTTGCTATACCAGCATCACTCCAGTTTGTGGATTTTGTTTGCATGGTGGCAGGTTTGCTGTGCAAACCAGGTTACTGATGTCAGTTGCTGAAGGAAATTTCAGAGTAGTTTATTGTCTCTTGGAGATCTCTTCATTCAGAGATTGTGTCACCAAGGACATGTAACAGAGAACCATAGGATAGATGGGCAGATTTCTATATTGAGTTATTTTGTTTTATAGCCATGTGATAAAATAGACCTTGAAGTACCAAATGTTCCTACTGTGTAAAGTCTTGTTTTCTGCAGGATGTGAGTGCCAGAAAAGTTTTCTCACCTTGATTTTTCTCTCAAGAAATGTATTAGTAAGCACGGTCCTTTCCCACCATGACATCACAGTCTGTTTCAAAAAGACTAAAGATTTTATAATTTAGACAATGAGAATGGATGCTTCTGTTTTGTTCTAAATATATTTACTATTATGGAGAAGAATAGAAGTGTTGAACAGAAATAAATTTTTGGACTAGATGACCTGAGAGGAAAATTATCAAATTTTTGAAGAAATAAAATTTATTTTGCTTATCTTATAAAAGCTAGAGCTTTTCTTCTTGAGTTATTGGCAGTATTATGAAGAAAAATATAATAACTTAAAATATAATATGAGCACAATACTATCTGCAGTGGCAGCATTTTAGTTTCTATCTTTGCTACCTGACCCAGATACTTCACCCCATTACACCTGCTCATATTACCTACCATGGCAAAGGGGAGTTTCCAGGTGGGAAGAGGGTTAATCCATCTTGACATATAGTGAATATATATCCCAGATTATTCAAATGGTCCAGTGTAATCACATGGACCACTTCAAATATATGAGTGAGGCAAGATAGTCAGAGAGTGAGTGTGTGTTTGAGAAATGTTCATGAGGAGAATTCAATGGGCTTTTATTGGCTTTGGTGATGAATAAAGGAGGCCAGGAGCTAAGGACTACAGGGGGCCTCTAGGATTGGAAGCCCTTAACTGACAACCAGCAAAGAATGGGGATCTCAGAACAACTACATGGAATTGAACTCTGCCAACAACCTGAATGATTAAGGGAATGGGTTCTCCCATGGTGGAGGTTCCAGAAAGGAGCAAAGCCCTGTTGATACCTAGAATTCTCCCTCATGAGACTCTAACCAAGAACCCAGCTGAGTCTGCTGGACTTGTGCCTTATGTTTTAAGTGGCTTAAATTTGTAGAAAGTTAAGGCAATGGTAAAAATCTAATATACTTCCCTATAGTTTTGGTAGTCACATCACTGGTCCTATAATTAAATTGTATGTGTGTGTGAGTGTGTGAGTGTATAAATGTGTGTGCATTGGAATTTCAGTGGGCTCAGGTCATGTTCCAATTCCTTGAATGTGCTTCTGGGATTGCAGAAGGAATTTCCTAAAATTCTTTTAAAATTTGTGTTACCATTTGAAACTTATTATCCCATTTAAAACTTTATATTAGTCTGTTTTATAGATCAAGAATACCAGTAGTATTACTTTCTTCACTGAAGGCTGGACCTCACCCATTCACAATCCTTCAAAAACTAAGCAAATGCACTTAAATTGCCAGCATTTGATTTCATATTAGCAGGATGAAAGCAAAGAAATCCACGACAATAATATCCTTATTGCCTTTAATCCAGACTTACTGCTCACACATTTAGACATTTTTAAGGGGTTAGATGTATCATAATAAAATTATTAGTCACACATAAAAAATTATAGGATCTTGTTAGAATTCACTAATCTCCTCACTATTAGCCAACCATCCCAGCAGAAAATTACCATAGCGATATTAGTACTGCTAATGCAAAGTTCTGGGCCCATCTCTGCCAAAATTTCATATGGATATCTTTTCCATGAATTTCCCACCAGAAGTCTGCACATAGAAGGAGAGAAGGAAAAAACGAGCTGATATTAAGTCTGCCTGTCTTTGTCTAGCTGTAGTGCTGTGAGCCAGAAATCTTTTCCTACCTATCCCCAGCATGTTTCCTGACAGTGTCTCACAGCCCTGAAGAGAGAAAGGTATTTCTTCCTCACCTATTGAGAGGTGCTGGGAATTGGCCTCAGAAAGGGCTCATCTTGCATAGCTTGATGTCCCTGCCCATACTGGTAACTCACCACAGGATTAAGATTTTATAATCTAGCCCAATGAGGCTGTAACCTATCACATGATTGCGTAAAAATATAAGAGTACACATTCAGGGAAAGCACCAACACAATCAAGATTTAAAGAAAGGATTAAGTAAAAAATTGGAGAAAAACAGCACACTATTTTTTCCCCCTATTTCTGCTCTGTAAGTAGCAGATTGACTGTGATATCTTACTCATTAGTAAAGCATGTAAAAACAATAGGCTGTACTGAGGACACTTGATGGCTTCACTTTACAGCCTAGGTTGGAGGTGAGTGTTCTTTGGTAATGGATTATATTTTTTATACCAAAAGAAAATTTAAGTATCAAGTTAAAATCTCAGTGACAGACCAGTGCTAACTAGCACATGTCTGCATGTCACCAGGGGTGGCTGTGCCTGACATTTTCTGGAGGACAGCCTATAGTTAAGTAGTATTGAAAGGCACCACAGGTGTCATAGCAAATGTATAGGGGACAATGGACAACAATGGGGCAAAATCAGGCTACTGGAGCTGATGGATGCTGCTGTGTTCAGGGTATTATACTTCACCACTCACATCTCCATGGCAAAAGTTGTGTCAGTGTTTTCATAATAGAGCTACTATTTTAGAGGTTTATAACCTGGCAATAAAAATTGGCTTCCGGCAAAAACTTGACATACAAGACAAGACCTCAGCAAGAAAGTGATTTTTTTGAGAAAAATTTTTTTTTTTTTTGAGGGGGTGAGGAAACAGAGCAGGTATGTTGCTTCGGATTGTCCATTGGAGTTTCTGAAACTCAGAAATATGGCTCAGATTTGGAAAACGTCATTTTGTAAGGTACTAGACTACGAGAAGGAGTCAAATCTGTGACAAGCAGGTCAAACAGAACTTATTTTTATGGGCTTGGCCCAGAACACTTTTATCTTTACAACATCCTTCCTATACTTTTCAAAGAGGGAGTGTTTATAATGACTCTCAGTTCTTTATTTTGCTATAAAGAAAGGCTTAGTAGAATGAAGACCAAGGAGGTGAAAGGAGTTTATATTGAGAAGAAAATATATTTATTTTGGTATGTTGGTGTTTTTTTTTTTTAATTTGGAAGTTACACTTCTTAATAACACTGAATTCATTACTCCTGTTATTAAATGTCACAGATTCATTGCATCTAAATATTGGAAGGAATCCAATTTTCATGAAGAGCAGGAAGATAAACAGTCTTATCATCACTCTCATCATTAGCTATTCATTTTGTCCTCATTCTTTGTCCAGTAGTTCAGTAGAATATCTTATTCACTATTTGATCTCAAGGATCTTTGGTCCACATATTGTCATAGACAGATACATAAAACAAAGAACAAATACAGTAAAAAGAAAAATAATTTCAAATACATTCTGTTGCACACTAAAAACTGATTTTGTTCTGGGCTTGAAATTTGAAGAACCTTTATTTTAAAAATTTAGATTTGACGTCGGAATCAGCAGGTTAAAACAAGAATTGAGCTGCAGAGCAGGAGAGATGAGAAATATATTGAGAGCTGACAAAAAAGAACTAATGTCAGAAAGAAAGAAGCAAGGATATTAACAGAAGTGCAATTCCTGATTTTGGAAGACAAAGGTGTGATATTTATGATGATATAATAAATAACTTACCGACATATTGTAATAAATTACCATTTATGCAGTGGGTATCACACTGCTTCACAGACATGGAAGGACAGCTACTGATAAACATTTGCAGTTTTCGTACAAGCAATATATTTTTATGTTTCTTCTTAAACAATGACTGTGAAGCTTCAAGGTCCAGTATTGAATAACAATGTGCATGTGAAATTAAGGCTAAATTCTGAGTTGTTGGAATACCTCTACAGTACTCAAGGGAATGGAGGATCTGGAGAGGTCTTCAGAAAGCCCAATACCTGACTTTTCAGTTCTAAGAATGGACATTGTCTCTGTATGTCTTCACAGCCTCATGTTCTCTGTTGTATAAAATGATGTCATTGTCCATATTTTGGCTCGACTGGGGTTAATCATGGGCATGTACTATTCCAGCTCATGTTAATACAAAACAGAAAAAAATTAACATCTTTCAAAAGCAGGACTAAAAAATTGAGATGGAGCAGGAAAAAAATTAATTTGATTCCCTTTCATATTTATGCAGAGTTGTAACAAAGGCTCGACTAAATTAGAGAAAGCACGTTTGCAAATTATTTTCATGAGAGAGGCAGAATCGTCACTGAGGTTATAGAAATTTTTCTTTTCGTTAATGAGAGCCATATCTTACCTTATTTTAAACTTTTCCACTTGTGTTAGTCTTTCAATGTGACTCTTTGTTTAACACTGGATCTCATATCAGAGACTTGACAAGTTGAGAGGTGAGTTATCTGGAGCAAAAAAATTAAGCTTGTCAGAAGCAGTCTTCCTACACAGAATTAAGAAAAGATGATCTCAAATTCTTAAGTTCTCAAGATAATAGTTCCGTGGAGATATTTTTATCCATACCACCAATACTGAGTGGATTGTGGAAAAAAATAGTTTTTGTCTCTCATGTTTCAGAGTCACTGTTTTTGCAGAGATTCTGATTTTTTTTTTTCCTGAACTTTTCCTAAAGATAGCTACGTGTGGCTGGGATTCACATTTATTGGAAAGGAGTAGGCTATCAGGGGCATTTTATTCTTTGCTTCTTAACCATCACTTAGCAGTGCTTGAGAGGTAAATATATATATTATATCAGAGATTGAGAAGAATGGGAGATGTATTTAAAATACATTGAAATGAATGTGGAAATGTGCATTTCAAAAGGTACATAAATAAGGGTAATTTCCATGTTACAGAAATATGAAGGAAACTCAATGTTTATAGCAGTTCAATTCAAAATAGCTAAACTGTGGAACTAACCTAGATGCCCTTCAATAGATGAATGGATAAAGAAACTGTGGCATATATACAATAGAATATTACTTAGCATTAAAAGAAAATAAGATTGTGGCATTTGCAGATAAATGGATGGAGTTGGAGAACATCATGTTAAGTGAAGTAAGGCAATACACACAAAAATATCAAAGGCCAAATGTTCTCTCTGATAAGTGAATGCTGATCCATAATGGGGGAGGGGGCATATGAAGAATGGAGAAACTTTGGCCAAAGGGGAGGAAAAAGAGGGGATGGGACATGGGGGCAGTAAAGGAGGTGGAATGAGATGGACAAAAATGCCCTAGATACATGTATGATTGCACATATGGTATAACTCTGTATTGTATACAACCAGAGAAATGAAAAGTTGTGCTCCATTCATGTACAATGAATCAAAATGCAGTCTGCTGTCATGTATACCTAATTATAATAAATAAATTAAAAAGAAGAAATATAAAGGAAACACAAACCCACAGTAGTGAACCAGAATTGAAGCTGAAAGATGCAGAATCAGTCACTAATCCAAAAGCTGAGTTCTCTGTGCAGGCATAGAAACCTAAGCAAGAAATAGGTACTAGACATAGTAGAAAATTGGAACTGGGCTCCTTGTATGAAGCCTGACTCTGTATAGGAAATGTCCTTTATGGGAAACAAGAATGACAAAAATATTAAACCACTAGCCATGTGGCCAACAACAAAAGCCAGTCACCTATCTGGGTTCTTGGGTAGTGCTATAGTGGCTAGGTGACTAAGCCCTCAAGCTAGCTAGTGTGGACACTGCAGAGAGAAACTGGCCATACATTAGCACAAGCTTTAACATCCCAGCAATGGCAAGTAAGAAACCATCCCAGTTAAGAAGCCTCCACAATCCATGGCAGAGAAGAGAATGTGATAACTAGAGTACACAGAAACCTAATATCTATATTCAAATTAAAAAGTATTTGAAATACTCTTATGTAATCATATAATCTACATCATGTGGCTTTATTATCCCCTTCCAGAATCCAATTGCAGAAATGGACTATAAATAAGAAAAAGCCTAAGATCAAATTTTCCAACAAGGAAGAGTTATGAGTAATTATTTGCCTTATAAAGACAGCATAAGATTAAACAAAAGACTGATTTCTTTGTATATTATACACTACCAAGCCTCACTTTAGAAGAAATTGATACCCTTACTAGTTCTATAACTATTAAATATATTTAATTTGTAATTAAAAAGTTCAAGCACTCAAGTATGTGGAAAACAAATAATTTTCAAAAATGAAAGAAAAAAGTGAAAACTACAGGCTCAATGGATTTATTGGTGAATTTTTTCAGACCTTTAAAGAATAGATACAATACCATTCTATTCAAACCCTTCCAAAAAAATTAAAGAATAGGTGATAATCCCCAAATCATATAGTAAAGCCTGACTTACTCTGATGCCAAATGAAGGTAAGGATGTTACAGAAAAGTGATAGACAAGTGTCTCTTATGAACATTGATGCAAATACCCAAATAAATTTTGCAAAATAAATTCTAACAAAAATAAAAAGGATAAATATATTGTGAAGAAAACTATGTCTTCAAAATGTGAACTTGTTTTAATGTGCAAAAAGAGAAATCAATGAAATTCTGAATAAAAAAGAAAAAAAATATTGCTATGGACTAGGGTGTGACTCAGTGGTAAGGCTCTTGACTAGCATGGTTAGGCTGGTTTTTGAGTTTATCTTCAGCACCAAAAAAGAAAAAAGATCAACTAAAACAAAGAACACACCAACAACAAACATGATATAACAAAAGAAGGGTGATTATTCAACCTAAAAAGAGCATCTTTGAAAAACATATACCTGAAGTCAGAATTGATAATGAAAAACTGAATATTTTCTCTCTAATATTAGTAGCAAAACAAAGATATCTGTCCTCACCACTTCTGTTCAACAT
This sequence comes from Geosciurus inauris, assembly GCA_004024805.1. Lineage (NCBI taxonomy): Eukaryota > Metazoa > Chordata > Mammalia > Rodentia > Sciuridae > Geosciurus > Geosciurus inauris. Next base: position 128,839 of record PVHX01003257.1, read on the forward strand.
TTCTCCATATGATCTATCCAAGGAAATGAGTCAATAATGGTCAATAAAAGACACCCAATTAGGAAAAAGCATACTCTGCCTTTTATTGAAGAAAATTTGATTACCTATGCAAGTAATTTCTAAAGAATGCAGCAAAAAGTTATCACTACTACTGAGTTTATTAACATTACAAAATACAATAACAAAATACAAAGACCTATTGAATTGCTACGAACTAGACAAAAAAAAAAAAACCTGGAAATAAAAATTTACAGTAGCACTTAAAATATAATAAAATATATGAAATACTTAGAAATAATTTGCAAAAAGTAAATCTGTACACTGAAAACCAAAAACTAAAAAAGGACGAAGAAATTGGAGAACTAAATTATAGATTCTTTACAATGTATTAGCAGACTAATTGTTGCTTACATTTCACTGCTGTACAAATTCGTCTGTAGCTTTACTCCCAATCAAAATTTTAGTAGTTTTCCTTGTTTTTTTATTTGTTGTTTACTTTTTCCATTTTATTTTGTTTTGGCAAAAATTGACAAACTGCTTCTAATATGTTCATAATAGAAATGCAAAGGAACAGGCCAGAAGGACTCTGAAAAAGAAAAAAAATGGAGAAATTAACCTCATTTTAGTTCTATTTTAGACCTCAGCTATCAAGGCGGTGTGCTATTGGCGTAAGCATGCACAAATAGATGCTCACAACCGAATAGAGAGACCAGAGATAAAAGCACATATTCATGCAGACAAATTGCAATGGAAGCATCAAAACAATTGAAAGAGAAATAATGATCTTTTCAATAAACAATGCTGATAACAGTTGATACCTATATACAAAAAAATTAAAAAGAGCAAATGTTCAGAAGAACCCTATCCTTATTTCACAGACCACATGCAAATTGAACTAACGGCTCATAGACATGGGTGTCCACCTCAAAACTAACACAAACCTAATTGTAAAGCAGAAAAAATAAATCTAAAACTAAAACATCTACATAGCAAGGAGAAAAAAAATGACCAGGAATATGCTGTGAGATATGAATTGTACTTATTCTGCAATCAAAGTTTTGACAATATAAAGTGTTGATTCTTTCATTCTAATGGAATTGTAACAGAGGATTAGGGGACAGGGGAGTCATTCTGGATAAAACAAATCAAGAATGGCTAAGTCAAGGAAAACAAGTTCAACCTCTTTTATCCCCCAATAGTTCACCTCTAGGTATTTATTTATTCATGAATAATCTTGTGCATGGAGATTCATGTGAAAAATAAAATATGAACTGAATGTCTAAACTCAGGAGATTTGTCAAGCAAATTGTAAAGGACCCGTACAGTGGAATAGAATGACATTGCAAAAACATGTCTAAAGACATAAAGATGTGCTAATAGTTTATATTTATGATTTAAAATTATAGCACATTATTTTGGTATTGTTACCAAATATAACTTAAAAAAACAAAGAAAGGCTAGAAGCTTAAAATGTTCATGGTAGTTTTCTCCTGGTAGTGTAATTAAGATGATCTCCACTTTCTTTTCTTCTTCTTTGTTCCTTTAAAAATCAGAAATTAAAATAAAAATCTAGAAACAGATTGAACAAATGAATGTTTAGAGGTTGACATGTGTAAGTTTCTTTGTAATTATTTGACTCTGTAAGTAATGGAGAACATTAGAAAAGACCAAAGAAAATAGTGTTTTTTGTTTTTTTTTTCAAATGCATTTTCTAATTCTAAAATGAGTTTATCAGACATATATGTGATTCTCTTCAAGGTAATAGTGAGGTCTCTGAGTACTCAGACTTCCGCATATGCATATATCTTACCACCCACAGAACAGTACACATAGTCAATGGCAAATACGTTGGACAATTTTCATATAAAAATATAAGAACTAGCCAGGCGCGGTGGCTCAAGCCTGTAATCCCAGCACTTAGGGAGGCTGAGACAGGAGAATCATGAGTTCAAAGCCAGCCTCAGCAATGCCGAGGTGCTAAGCAACTCAGTGAGACCCTGTCTCTACATAAAACACAAAATAGGGCTGGGGATGTGGTTCAGTGGTTGAGTACCCCTGAGTTCAATCCCCAATACATAAATATATATATGTATATATATATAAGAACTCCCACCAAAATGGCCATATATCTATGTTTTTCAAGTGTTGTCCAGCCCAATACATGAGACAATGTGTACCTAACTTATCAGAAGTTAGTAAATTTGACAGAATACTATAAAACTAGAGAGACTATAGCTATTGGTTATATTAATTATTCTGTGGAATTATACAATCCATTAAAAGGGTGATAGTAAACTTTCTAATTAGTAAAGACTTTTCACTTCTATTGGCCATTTAAAATAGATATATAATCAAAAAGAGTCACAAAAGATATGCATAGTACTGGTCTTAATAGGGTGGAACGTTTAATAAGAAAACAAAACCTAAAACTGCATCAGATCAATCTAAAAAAGGATACACTAGATGATGTCTAAGAAAATTATGAAATTTTTCAGGACGGCAAGTGAAAATTATTGGGCTGTGAGGAGAGAAAAGAAAGAGGTATCCATGCAAAAAGGGACACAGGCTCTCTGAATAAAGCAGAGAATTGAATTTAAGTGACTACTCTTCCCAAGGGAGTCAAATATTATAATCAGACTTGTATCTAAGCATAGAATGTTCTCGTGATTCATCACATCATGTACATTAGCTTAAAAATGCACAGTCTCAGCAAATACTAAAAATCTTTCTCAGCATTCCTGTATGATCAGGTGACTTAAGTATCATGGAAGCTAGAAAGATGCTATAGTTTAGCATGTTCATTGGTATCTAATGAGGGCCTTAAAAGGAGGCAAAAAGTACTTAAGTTATTTAGCAGCATTTTTTCTTGTTTTTTATTACACACTTAAAAACTAGAAAATACCAAAAAAAAAAAAAAAAAACCTAGAAAATACCAAGTTGGGCGTGGTGATGCATGCCTGTAATCCTAGCACTTTGGGAGGCTCAGACAGGATAATCACACGTTCAAAGCCAGCCTCAGCAACGGTGAGGAGCTAAGCAGCTCAGGGAGATCCTGTCTCTACATAAAACAAAAAATAGGGCTGTGGATGTGGCTCAGTGGTCAAGTACCCCTGAGTTTAATCCCCAGTACAAAAAAAAGTAGAAAATATCATGCATAGCTATCTTGAATGTGGGAAGGCAGCTTATTATAAAATTTTTGGATTGTTTCCTCATAAAAAAGCTAAAATAATCATGTACACATATTTTGTCATAATTATTAAATTGGAAATATGTACTCTGAATGTGACATTATCACATGGCTTTTGTTGATGTTGTCAATAGCCCTCTTTGTTCTTAGTGAGGCCTGATGTCTATTTCTTTAATTCAGCCAATATTTATTACATACTCCCCATTTTTTTAGACACTTTGGGAAATAAAAGTAGCAGAAAATACAAAACCTATCTTAAATCAGATATAAAGCAAAGTCTGACTGTAATTAGGAGATGCTGCTTAAGTAATCCTTGTGAACAGAATGAAAACAGATGTATTAGGGAAAGAATGAAGAACCCAGGGAAAGGTGGCTTTAGGAATAGTGTCATCTTGATTCACAGGTGAGGGCTATAGAATATGAACAGCACAGCTTGACTGCCTGAGAGCAGAGGAGGACTGACTGTTCCTCAGGGCAGTCACACATTGGCAATGAGACACCCTTTTGTGGCTCAGCTGCCTGAGCAAGTTGGTTCCATAAGGCTTAGGAACATTCTCCAGAGCAGTCACCTGTGATCTACTGTTGGAAGATAAGAGGCACTGTGGTATCTATGACATGGCTTTTCATTTTCTTTATCTTTTCCTTGACATCTTTTTTTTTTAAATATATATATTTTTTAGTTGTAGATGGACACATGTCTTTATTTATTGCTTTGTATGTGGTGCTGAGGATCAAACCCAGGGCCTCACACATACGAGGTAAGCGCTCTACTGCTGAACTACAATCCCAGCCCCTTCCTTGACATCTTATTTCCCAATTTCCTATTTCCCCTCCACACTTTTCTGAAAACTAAGTCATCATGTGGATATTCATCTCCTTACTTTAGTGATAGATGGAGTGATCTCCTGGAACTTCTCAACTTCTGTTGCCACTTTTATTAGGGAGATTGCAGATTAGTGCCAATAAAAAGACTAGTTGACTTGCCCGATGAACACTCTCTGACAGCTAAAGTGTGATATGACCTGAGAGACTCCCAAGATCAGGGTCCTCAGTACCTATCTGTCACTCTTTCCTGCCATCCCCCATTACCAGTCGCAGTAGCCTCTTTGTTGATTGTCAGACCTGCTCCTGATTGGTCATTGTGGCTTCTGGTTACCTATCCTTTCTCTTTCCAGTCTTGTCAGTTTATTTTTGTACTTCCTCTGCTTCTGTGATCAAATGCCATTTTGTCAGTTGGGCTTTCCTGACTACACAGTGTGTAATAACTCTTCACTTAGCACACATTTGTCACCACCTGAAATAGGCCACACTGTTTTGATTGTTTGATATTGTGGTATACAGACCCATAAGGCCAAGACCACTGTTACTTCTTTGACATTGGATTCCCTACACCTGGAGTAATATCAAGACCACACTAGGCACTCAATGAACATTGGTGCATAAATAGATAGATGTGGAAGTAAAACAAAGAAAAAAAGGAAAAGAAAAATGTTGGAAGAAACTACTTGCTTTTAATTGTTAGAGAAAATCATCTTGAAATAAATCATGTGCTTAGAATGTACAGGTATTTTAGTTAAATATTTATAGGCAGGCAAGTATACAATAAAGATTTATAGGTGGTATTACAATAACTCCCCAGACCAAAAATACTTGAGGCTGTGCCTCTGAACCAAGAAGGCACAATGTCAGCAGTCCTTTGTTCATGTTCTCCAGTTTGGTGTGTCTCTTGATAACCGTATCAGTTTTCTCCATGAAGACACCTCTCGGATCTTTATTTTCCAATGCAGGGTAGTTTGCTGTATATTGTTACTTTTATGACTATTGTCACCATAAAATGAGACATTTTGTATTTCTTCCTGCCCCTGTAGATAAGGTATTAGAATTTTCAGAGAAATCCCATTTCCTCTCACACTTTTAAACTCAGTTAAAAACTTCTCTTGATTTTTTCCTTTCAATATAATTTACTCTCCTGATGCCAACTGCCACATCCATATCCTAATATGCCCTGCTGTATTTGTGTATTCACTATTTTCTCTGCCACTCTGTTTCAGTTCATGCTGGACAATATGGCTAGATAAACATTATACTTCCAGCATGTCACTCATCACACTTCTGGAGTTATCTAAAATGGTTAATTCCAAAATCACAATCTGACAGAGTTGTCCAGGGATTGGTACTAACCACGTTTCCACTTCGTTCTTTTTCCGATTCTTTTTAATCAAACCCTGGCCTTGTTCACATCTGTTCCCTCTTGCAATTGACTACTGTTGCAGTTTTGCTAATAATTTTCCACCCTCTTAGAATTCTATACTATTTCTATACTGTACATTTAATCTATACTTTGAAAGGTGGCTCAGATTTCTTTCTGCAGACAACTTCCCTGACCAATCCATTGTAAGGGGACTTCTAAACATTTTGAATTTCAGAAAACTCCAGTCTTAACAATTCTTTTAGAAAGTACTTTTTAAAATTTCCCTTGTAATATATTATTTTACATTGAAACATTATTTAATTTTACTATATTCATTTAACATTTTCCCTTTCTCCAATAAGATTTTAAGTTATTTTGGGAAATGGTAAAACAATGATGTAGGAACTTACTGTGTAGTCTGTCCCTGCCTGAATTCACGTTGTAGAATACTGTCAAATCATCCCCCTAAATAGGTTCTATCATCCACAGCAACAATGCAGAATCGTTCATAAGATTGAACTTAAGTGTATGTATGTGTATCATGTTATATAAAATATTCATTATATATTTGTATGTATATATATATTGTATATAATACTATAAATGTTATCTCCTCTGCCCAGAAGGATTTTATAACATATTTTACCTAAAATGATCCCACTAAACCTCTCAGCCACAGCCTCACAGCCACAGTGTCACTGTGTTTTAGACTTAACTCTCTTACTAGGAAGCTTTGTTAATACTGGCTATTGTTGTCTAAGCAGCCTGAGGTGTCCTCTGTTAGAGCCATGACTTTACATACAAGTGGACATTTTAATTTGCAGGAATCAGGACATAGACTTCCAAGTCATTGCTAGAGCCAAACACACCTGTGCCCGCTTACTGCCTCTGTGGCCGAGCAAAGCCTGCCATTGCAAGCAGCAGCAGGTCTGGATGGTCACAAAACAGCTAGATGTGATTGTAGCAGGCTCACTTCAGTTATTAAAAATGACTTTGTGTGTGACATGGAATGTCTTGTTTTGTTATCTTTTGGACTCTATAGTAAAGTGGAAAAGAATAATGGCTTTTTTTTTCTTCTGGCGTTACAAGTTTAAGGGTAGTATCCATAATCATAGGTAAACTTTGAGAAGGAAATAGAGGGTGTTGCTGATTGAGATTGTTACAATTTTATTAATTTATTAATTTTATTCTGATTAATTTTCATAGTTGTTCTAGTGTGTGCTAATTGAATAGAAATACATAGCCATTTCATTTTGCCTTTTCGGAACTCTGGATGATATCTTATTTGACTGCTAAACTTTCTTAGGGAAAAAAATCAAAATACATATTAGTATCTAACATTGGAAGAAACAAACCTGGAATACTGTTACTCATCTGGAAGTTCTCTTGCAATTAAACATTTATTCTAGAATATGCAACAGAGATAACATTATTGCATTTTATTTTTTCCTATGACCTCTTTATGTTTTGAAGAATGATCTGCCAACTTCTATTATCCTAGGTAATACCCCTTTCTTCCAAGAGTATGCAGCTCTAAAATTATTTAACAATGAAGCAATATTATTAACCAAATAAGGAACTTCTCTTTTCAGCAAATTTAGTTTCAGAGACTTTATTATTTTTGTCAGTTGGACTGTGTCTGCCTTCTAATAACATAAACTCTGGCTCAAAATGACTTAAACAATAAGGAACATGTATTATCTGGTGTAATAGGAAGTCTTGACTCATGATAGGTGTCTGAGTAGTTGATTTATTGGTATAAGAATGTAATCAGCTCTCCCCATTATTTTCATTTTTGCTCTTCTGCCATCATAAATATTTGCTTCCTTCAAGGTGGATACAACAACATTTTTAGGCCTCAAACCCATAAAGAATACAACAAAAAGATCATTCCTTCCTTCGCCTCTCTCCCAAGTGATGGGAAATCCTCTCAGTTCACTGAACAAACACATTTCTCCCATTAGGCTTCTGTGATGAGATTTTGGCTCCACACCCTTTCCTGGACACCCTTTCCTGAACCAATTACAATCACTCCTGGTGCTGAGACAGTCCACATTCTAAGTGCTGATTTTAGGATTATGTGGCCTGGGCAACAGAGCAGTGACAAAGACTTAGAACAGTACTGCTTACTCTAAATGGAATGCCCTGCAACCATCTTGAAATTCTGAACAATTTTTTAACATAGGGCCTGCATTTTAATTTTGTATTGGACCTCATAGAATTACACAGCTGATTCTACATATTTTGCTGAGGTAATTATGTATATAGTGAAGGAATGGCCACTTAAATAAAACCCATGGACCTACCCAAAAAGAGAACTGAAGGAGGGGATACTAAGTCAAAATGTAGGTTCTAGTCCAGTCATCCTTTAGATTTAAAACAGGTTTGATTCCACTTTAAATTACTAAGAGCAAAATAGGACATGGAAATGATCAGTTCTATACATACTATGAAGTCAATTCTGGTAAAAGAAGCTACAAAAACTCAAGGTGCAGTGGGAATTTGAAAGGGAAGTGATTAAGAGCTAAAGCATTTCTTCTTACATTATTGCTCTTGGTAGCATTGGAAAAGCATACATTACTTTACAGACCCATTCTTTTCCATGCCTCTCTCTAAACCCAACAAATGATCTCCTTCTCTCCATGCATGTAAAGAGAGAGAGAGAGAGGGAGAGAGATTTTCTATTGGTCTCTCATTGATATAAGAGAGAAACAGAATCTCTAACATATTACAAAGCTCACTGTGACCGTTCCCCTGTCTACTTCTTCCACATTAAGTAGCACTTCTTGCTACTTCAGTTCGTGGGCTAGACTCCCTGAACTCTTCAGCACCCTCAGCCCTCAGTGTTGTCTGGGACCTGTGAACTTCTCTCGTGTTATTCTGTCACTCATTTTCTCCTACCTGTTTTCATTGTAGTGAACTTATCCTCAAACTTAAGATCAAATTTGTAGTCATTTTACTGAAAAACATTCCCTACCCCCAGCCCCAAATCCTATTATGTCATTATGGGAGATTATATATTTAACATTTCTGTCCTTCAAAACCGGTATCTTAGGTTTTTTTTCAATTTTTAAATATGTTTTATATATTTAAATATTTTTTATATATATTATTTTTTAAATATTTTATTGAAGACACTTTTATCAGTGTCTACAATTTATACAGCAATGTCAAGAGAGACTATTCCTAGGGGATCAAAATGACAAAGCTGGGAGTGGTGATGCATGCCTATAATCCCAGCGGCTTTGGAGACTGGGGAAGGATGATCACAAGTTCAAAGCCAGCCTCAGCAAAAGCGAGGAACTAAGCAACTCAGTGAGACCCTGTCTCTAAATAAAATACAAAACAGGGCTGGGGATGTGGCTCAGTAGTGGAGTACCCCTGAGTTCAATCCCCGTTACCATTCCCCATCCCCCCCCAAAAAAATGACAATCAAAAATCAGGTTCATGAAGCCTTTTTCAAAATCTGGTTCATTTCCATTGTAAACACTGAAAAGGAATATGCAAGATTGAATTTAGGTCTCACACCTAACTAGAGGTGTTTTGAAGATGATATGAACTAGAGTAACTTCCATAATTATGTTTGGTTTGTTTGGTTTCACTCAAACATACAAATTTTGAGTTCATTTGGTTTTAAATTTGGACCTCTATAATCTGTTTTATTCAAACAAGAAATCAAGAAAAATATTAGAACACTTTGATTAATGGCAGATCTATTTTAAATAATTCATAATGCACCCCTAGAGTTTTTTAAAACTCTGTAACTTGATTAGGTCATCGCTTTTCAGCCAATGAAATATTGCATTATTGCTACTGATAGCCTTGAAGAAATCATACATGCTCTTACTGTTGTTGTTTTGAAGCTTACTGCACTGCTTACCAGACTCTAGTAGTAAAGTACTTATGAATCAGATGGGCTTAGTTTCTAATAAATTCCACGGGATAAGTTTTTCTTTTTTTCTTGTCTTATTGTTCTTTGTTAAAGACACCAGGAACAACGTTTTGTTGTTGTTGTTGTTGTTTTTGCATTCCATCCTTTTCACATTAATTAATTAATTAATTAGTTATAATTTTTATGTGGTGCTGAGGATTGGACCCAGTGCCTCACACATCCTAGGTAAGTGCTCTGCCACTGAACCACAATCCCAGCCCCACAACTTTTAAACTTATAGTTTTATTAGGTTTATTTCCAAGTAATATAATTGTTGATCTGCTTGCTAATTAAAGATACAGAGTTAAGATGTAGCTGAGGTTTTTAAAATGTACTGCATGTGTGTGTTTGTATGTGTCCAAGCCTGTGTAACTATGTGTTGGTTACACAGATTACATAAATATATGGCTGCATGCATTGGTGACTACATTGCTTTTTTGCAATTCATTATTGTAGTGAATCCATTCATTTGGAGTTTATTGAGTAACTACAATGTCCTAAGCACTCATCTAAACATTAGGAACACAGTAGCGAAGCAAATGGGTAAAGTATCACTGTCTTCTACCTTATGCTCTAGTAATGGAGAGAGTTGACGACTGGTAAATATATAAATAGGTTAACATGATGATAAATAGTGTAAAGATAATAATTGGGCTAATGTGATAGGGCAGAGAGTGATGGAGAAAAGAAAGAGAGATTTTCCTTTGTACAGGGGATCAGGGAAGATCCATCAGAAAGTATATTTGATCTGTGAACAAAATGATTAGAAAGAAAGAGGAATTTAAATAATTTAAAAAATGATTAGAAAGAAGGAGGAATTTAAAAAACAATTTTGCTGAAAACAATATAGCCATCAAGTGGCAATTGAATTCATCTTTATATAGATAGAAACGCTAAATGGTTGGAACATATTTTTTAAGTCCAGTGAACTTTGATGTTGGACTATTTTCGTTTTCTGCTTTGTGATTGCATGAAAGGGAAATACCTGGCTATTCACCAAAGTGTAGGATTCTTCATTCTTCTCAATAGAAATATTGCTCCTGGCTTGCCTCTGATAACTGTGGCATTTTGAACAAATTACTTAACAATTTGGACATCTCTTTAAACAAGGTGTTATTTTTTAATACCTTTATTTTGTTTATTTTTATGTGGTGCTGGGGATTGAACCTGGTGCTTCATGCACGCTAGGCAAATGCTCTGCCACTAAGCCAAAACCCTATAACCCCAGCTCTTTTTTTTTTTCTTTAGTTAAAAAGGATAACAGTGACTTCCTTGTTATTTAAGAAAAATTATACAGGATTATACTTAAAAGAAAACTTACAAATTAGATTTATACTCCAGTCTTTGTGACTTGGGCAAATTTCTTACTATTTGTGCGTCTCAGTTTCTCCTCCATAGGTTATGGAATAATAGAATCCATGTCAGAGTTGTCCTGAGAATTAAAGGAGGTGATTTATGCAAAGCACCTGGCATAAAGCATTAGTCTTAATAAAATAGGGATTATTACTACCATTTTAATCAGGAGAGGTAGTGACCATGAACACTTTTTGTAACTGAAAGAAATTTCATGAACAGAGGGTATAATTATGTGTTTGGTAAGTAGGTAATAATTATGGGGTAGTGGCCTTAAGCATTTTGCCAAAAAATTCTCTCTTTTTTTTCTTATTATGTCACATATTTTGAGTAGAGAATTGTGCGGTTTGAAAACTATTATGTTCTACCACAATTCTTGACTATTTTTAAGCATTTTCTGTCCTGAAATATCATTTTCAACTGGAATACTAGACATGTAGTAAGTCAGCATATTTATTATCTCCAGAGAGGTAAGTATCTCTTGTCCTCCTATGGAGGGATGAATGTTTTTATTCGACACTCTAGTCTTAAGGAGACAAAGAAGTATTCCCTTCCTTGTGCACTAGACATAAGGTGAATGAAGATAAATGGAGACAGTATTAGATACTCAGAGGAATAAGTACAGTCAGAATAAAAGGGTCACTTCCATTTCCAAGTTTAAGAAAGCTAGTGAGGCCACAGTGAATAATTATACACTAAACGAAATGTGCAATTATTAATGGTACTGTCTCACTTTTAGCAATTTAATTGTCTACCAGAAGACTATACAAAGATACTACATTATATTCTCTAGTTTTTTTTTTTTTTTACTTTTTTGCCTACTGAAGCTTTTATAATGATTTACATTAGTAATAGACTTTCTCTAGTTCACTTAATTTAATCATTCTCAATTTAGTCTTCCTTTGATGGAAAGCACTTAAAAAGAATGTACAGCCCCTTCCCCCATCAGAGTCCATACTTCCCTAGACTTAGGTGTGACAGGGTAGAGTTCTCTTAGAAGTTCTCTCCATGTGATGGGATCCCTAGGGTACAGACTTACTTTGAAGCATGAAATCAATCTGAATTGCAACACAAATAACTAATGGCACAAATAGGAATTTTGAGCTAACATTTCTCATACAGTCACAGTATGCTATATCCTGTGTTCATCTTTCTGCAGGTATCTCACTTCCTCTTCATTTCCCAACTAGGAAAAAGAATGTGCATGGTATTTATGTTATAAATGGAGAATCCAAAGTCCAGAGAGGCAAGGTGATTAGCCATGGCCTCATAGCCAGTATTTGGAGACAGGATAAACCAAACTGAGGTAGTATGACTTCAGAAATTGCTTGCTGTCATTACTGATCCGTGAAAATTAAATGATGTTACCCTCCAATGCACAACTTCCCAGAGTCTCCCATCATGATCCATGCTTTCTGATTTCAGTGCTCAAAACTTCTTTTTCCAGGTATTTATATATTTCACTCCTTTATTTCATTGAGATTTCTGCTCCAAAGACACCTCCTTAGAGAAGTCTTCCCTGACAGCCTTGTCGGAATACACAACCCCAACTCTCTTTCTAAACATGCTTGCTTTCCCTTCATAGGTGGTCTTATCACCACTTGACACTATCGTTTATCTGTTTTTTTTATTAACATTCCATCTACTGGACCATAATGATCTTGAAGGCATGACTTTTGTGTTGTTTTGTCCACAAGATATTAAAGGAATTTAATAAATATTGAATGGAAGAATGCATGAAAAATACTAAAATAGTTCAAAAACAAATGTCACTGTTAACTATAATGCCTAGCATTAAAAAAAAAAAAAAAAACAAACACTTAACAAAGGTTGGCTTTTTATTTTGTAAGGAAAATAAGAAAAATAATAATTATATTTATCAGAAGTGCTGACAAGAAATAGAGAGTAAAGAAAAACCATTGAATTTCTCTAAAGAGGCCCAAAATGCTGAGGTAGAACCAATAATTTAGATCATTTTGTTAAAGATAAAACCTCATTATTTTCCTGGAAAAACAAAAACAAAATCCAAGTAACTCTTACCTTTTAAAAAGTATCAATGGTTGACAGTTTCTTCCAAATTCACATGATAAAATCTAAGGATAGAAGAGTTAGCTCATAGATTATAATAACATATTTTCTCCAGGAAAAGAATAAGATTGATTTTTGAAATTTGATTTGTGTCAGCTTTAATTATTTTTCTTCTTTTAAAAATTTGTTCTTTTTAGTTATACATGATAATAGAGTATAATTTTGATATATTAATACAAACATAGAATACATCTTATTCTAATTAGGATCCCAGTGTTGTGGTTTTACATAATATGAAGATTTACTATGGTGTATTTATGTATGTACATAGGAAAGTTATATCAGATTCATTCCATTGCCTTTCCTATTCCTGTCCTATCCTTTCCCTTTTTTTCCCTTTGTCTAATCCACTGAACTTCTATTTTTCCCCTCCTCATTTTGTTCTGTGTTAGCATTGACGTATTAGAGAGAATACTTGACCTCTGGTTTTGGGATGATTGGCTTATTTCACTTAGCACAATAGACTCCAAATCCATCTATTTACCAGAAAAATTCAGAAAGCTTTTCTTTTTATGGCTGAGTAATATTCCATTGTGTATAAATACCACATTATCTAAATCTATTCATCTGTTGAAGGGCACATAGGTTGGTTCCATAACTTAGCTATTGTGAATTGAGCTGCTATAAACATTGATGTGCCTGCATCACTGAGGCATGCTAATTTTAAGTCCCTTGGGTAGAGACAAAGGAGTGGGATAGCTGGGTCAAATGGTGGTTCCATTGCAAGTTTTTAAAAAAATTTCCATACTGCTTTCCAGAGTGGTTGCACCAATTTGCAGTCCCACCTATCAAGAATATAAGTAACAATAAATGTTGGCAAGGAAGTGAGAAAAAGGATATGCTCAACTTTAATTTAATTTAATTTTTTATTTTTTTAAATATTTTTTAGTTGTTGATGGATCTTTATTTTATTCATTTATTATTTATATGTGGTGCTAAGGATCAAACCCAGTGCCTCACACATGCTAGGCAAGCGCTCTACCACTGAGCTATAGCCCCAGCCTTCAACTTTAATTTTAAAAGGATGTTTTATACAATATTTTGAAGCATGTACACAACCAAGTCATATGTTGAGATGATATGAAATAACAGAAAACTTGGAATGGAACCACCATTTGACCCAGCTATCCCGTTACTCACCCCTAAAGAAGAAGGACTTGGCATTTGCCAGTTAATAGATGGAGCTGGAGAATATTATGCTAAGCAATCAATTATAAGCCAGTCTCCAAAGGCCAAAGGCTAAATGTTTTTCTGATATGCGGATGCTAATTCACAATGTGGGGGAAGCTAGGGAAGAATAGAGTTACTTTAGATTAGCTAGAGAGGAGTGAAAGGAAGGGAAGGAGTATGGGAGTAGGAAGGATAGTGGAATGAATCAGACATTATTAATCCATGTACATGCATAACTATATGACCGGTGGGATTCTACATCATGTATAACCAGAAGAATGAGAAATTATACTCCATTATATATGATGTATCAAAATGTATTCTACTGTCATGTATAACTAATTAAAACAAATAAAATTTTTTAAAAATAACAGGAACTAGAATATAAAGTGATACACATGAGTGTGTTCTTAACAGAAATGAGAATTAGGCTCAATATTCTCATATTCTTGAAAAATTGTGTAAGTCAATGTGTAATACACATAGAGAAAGACAATTGGATTAGTGAATGACTAAAAATGTTGTTCATATTTTGCACTTCATGGTAATTCTGATTTTTGACTTGATGCATCACATTTTAAAGATTTTTTTTGCCAGTTGTTTGTCCAGCATTATTTTCCATAGCGTCCCTAAAGTGAACTATAGAAAAGTCAATGGAAAACTAATAAATTCCTGATTCATAGAAACATCACTTTCTTTCCTTGCTTCGGAATGTAGATGTGTTGTCTAGGTAAAGCTGACTAGGCTTTCTAAAACACTTTCAGTTGTGAGAGGCAATTGTATGATTAACTTACAGGCTCTGGGATACAGTGGTGGGCAGTGTCAACAGAGCCTTTTCTATTGTGTCATGTACATTGATTGTAGTAGACATGAATGAAAGTGGCTGCCTGACTGATACACCTCAGTCAATGTACGTTCCTTCTACATTGTCCTTAATTATTCTAATACTGATGCTTCTAGAAATGGATTCTGAGAGTCACTTTCTACAATATATAATTCTATATTTAAAATAAAACCTAAGCTAGAGTTTTCCTTCTGTCCTGTTCAACAGCAGTAACTTAGGGAAAGGAAGCTTGTCAACTATTACCAGTCACGTTTCCCTGTATATGAGTAAAGCTAGTCTGTAGCACAAAACGAAACCAAAGTACACAGAATAAAGCAATGAGGCAACCCAGTACCATGAAGTTCCTGTGGCCAGATAAAGCATACAACCCAGATGGTTCCCAGCCCATCTCAGGGTTTGATTGTATGAAGTAATCTAACCTTTTTAAAACCAATATCCCTCTTTTTGCCTAAGCTAGTTTCAGTTATGTTCCTTTCATTTATAATCAAATATTTGTAACTAATATCATTAGATATACTAAGTAGCTGCTCATATTTCAAGCGTACAATTGACAATTGTACACTTGTGAGTCAAGAAAAAGAATTTGAGGTAAAAAGAAAAAAACAATTTTTTCCCAAACGTGAAAATCTATGTGTAGTCTTAGTCAGTTGTCACAATAGAAGTTGATGTTGTCAGCTACCAATATAAATGATAAAAATGATGAAGAAATGTGTTTGTGAAAGGAAATGTATAATCCTTCAAGTAAAGAACAAATGGGAAATAAAAAGGTTTTAAATGTTTGAAGGAATGATACTGATTTCTACTAGTGCATTCACTATATGTATGTGCTCAGCAAGGAGCAGGTAACAAAGACAAATTAGAATTAAGTGTCCGAGTAGCACCAAAGTAAGTCAAATGAATTTGTGTAGACTAAAATAACCTGTTATTGCTAAACAGAAAAAGATGGACTGATTGCTTCATAATATTTGAAGGGATAGAGAATAAGATATATGCAACATAGGAAGAACTAAAGATGGCACTCATGAAAAAGAGCTGAGGAAGCAGCTGGCTAGTGAAGACGTTATTTGTTACAGGTGAATGATCTTCTCCCCTTCCAGTTCTATCCTTTTTTTTTTCTTTCCTCGATGGACATAGGCACTATTCATTCTCTTCATGTCCTTCCTTATCATACTGCTCTTTCCCACCCAAGGAACCCCACTAAATATTCTTATTCTACGGTCACTTGTGAATTTCTCACTGCCAAACTAGTTGCTTATTGCAAATCACCATCCTTGACTCTTCTGTTGTTGTAAGAAGATAGACACAAATCACACCCATTGAAGTAGATGCACAATAGAAGCTTTGAAAATTGTCAAGAAACCTCTTCCAGGGCACTGATTGAGATTAAAGGAAGGGTTCTTGTGTAAGAACGTCTAATAATAATGATCACAAAGGACTATCGAGTTGAAAATTTGTCCTGAGTTGATTTGATTCTGATCTCATAGACCTATAAATCTTCCTAACCACCTACACTGATAAACTTGTTCTGTTTTTCACAGAGACTGTCTGAAATACTAATTGATTTTGTCCTAATGGTTTACAAAAATTGATGCTTTGCTGTCTTGTTTACTGTTGGCTTAGCATGTTTCCTGTCCTATGTATGACTTGTCCAGTCATGTGCCATCTGCCACTGTGGACCTCTGGACTTCTCTGATGCTGAAGGCCCTTAACTGTCCACACCTCCTCCTGATAGAGAACAAGGATTTTGGGTTACTTCCCTCAACTTTGCCCCCTTTCAGCAGAAAGCAGTTTGGAGATGTCCTCACCCATTTCTCCATAGCAATGGAATGTAGAGATGGAAAGTGGGGAAATGTATCAAGGGTCCACTTTAGGTTTTGAATATAACCCTTGCAGTTCTGCCACTGCAACTTATATTTACAATGAAATGTTTCTTTTCTTCTCTCCTTGCTCCTCCTAAATCTCTCCTCCTCCCTAATCTCAGGGGAAACAGGTTTACCTTTCTTCATTTCAGGCATATCTGTCTGACCTTGAGCACACACTCACCCTGGGAATGAAGTCATTCTGTCTTTGAAGATGTTACCAGAAGATATCAGAAATGACTATCTCCCAAATTAACAAGTGAACTATAATTCTAGAACATGAGGAATGTTGAATCACCTCTAAATGCCCCCTGTTTCTGCTGATAGACAGAATCACAGCCTTTGGGACAGGAGTTCCCTGTGTTTTTCCTTTGCTGGAAAAGCAATAAACCTTTTTCCTTTCTTTCAAAAAAAAAAAAAAAAAAAAAAAAGATTCACCATGTCTGAAGACTATCTCATGCCTCTGATTCTTTCAAGGATAAGCCTAAACTGACCCATAGTTTTGTCCCGTACTTTCATAGCTAGATCTTGCTTTTTCCTGGTTGCTCCTAAGAGACTGACAAAGCCTCTTTTTAATAACTGATTCCATTGGATGGGAAAGATAGGCTAAGAAAAACCTCACATAGGAAGGGGAACTTCCCTTAATCTAATCTTTCCCTTATAATAGAATCAGTGACTCCCTAGCATAGGTACACCTCAGTCTAGACTCTTGGCCATTCTGCTCAAATAGTTTGTTCTCTGTGTTCTTCATTAGACTGTGAGCAACTAGTGGGTATCCAAGTCATACTCATCTTTAATATCTTGGTGATTAACTGCCTATTTTTCACATTGTAGCTGCTCCATAAATTTTGGCTAACCTGAACAGAATTGCCACATCAATCTTATAGATTGATGTGCCACATCAATCTACACTACTCTTTGATATCTACCGCACTGTATTGCAATTTATTTTTTTCTGTACTTATTAAGAGAAAGTATCTCATCTTATTCTTTTTTTTTTTTTGCCTTTGAATTCTTTTTTTTTTAATTTAGGCTTACATGTTAACAGTGTAAATGATTCATTGTACATAGATAGAGGATAACATCAATTCTCTAGTTGTAAGTTGTATAGAATCACAACATATATGCACTCATACATAAAGTTAGGGCTATGATGTCCATCATATTCCACCACCCTTGCTGTCCCCATGCCCCCTTCCCCCTTACACCCCTGTGAACAGAGATCCACCATTGTCCCCATGTCCTTCCCCACATTATGGATCAGCATCCACTTATCAACGAGTATATTCGGCATTTGGTTTTCTGAGATTGGCTTACTTCACTTAGCATGATATTCTCCAACTCCATCCATTTACCTGCAAATGCCATAATTTTATTCTCTCTTATTGCTGAGTAATATTCCATTGTGTATATATACCACAGTTTCTTTAACCAGTCATCTATCGAAGGGCATCTAGGTTGGTTCCACAATTTAGCTATTGTGAATTGAGCTGCTATAAACATTGAAATGGCTGCGTCATTGTAGTATGCTGTTTTTAAGTCTTTTGGGTATAGACCTAGAAGTGGGAAAGCAGGCTCAAATGGTGGTTCCATTCCAAGTTTTCTAAGGAATCTCCATACTGCTTTCCAGATTGGTTGTACCAATTTGCAGTTCCACCAGCAATGTAAGAGCGTGCCTTTTTCCCCACAACCTCACCAACACTTATTGTTGTTTGTATTCTTGATAATTGCCATTCTGACTGGCGTGAGATGGAATCTTAGGGTAGTT
>PVHX01003258.1:0-12891 GCA_004024805.1 Geosciurus inauris
TGCAGGCTTTCTTGCTGTAAATTCTTTTAACTTTTGTTTATCATGGAAAGTTTTTGTTTCATCATCAAATCTGAAGGTCAATTTTGCTGGATATAGGATTCTTGGTTGGCATCCATTGTCTTTTAGGGCTTGGAATATGTTATTCCATGATCTCCTGGCTTTTAGTGTCTGGGTTGAAAAATCTGCTGAGATACGAATTAGTCTCCCCTTGTATGTAATCTGGTTCCTCTCTCGCATGGCCTTTAAAATTCTATCCTTATTCTGTATGTTGGGCATTCTCATTATAATGTGCCTTGGTGTAGATCTGTTGAAATTTTGTACGTTTGGTGTCCTGTAAGCCTCTTGTATTTGATTTTCCATTTCATTTTTCATATTTGGGAAATTTTCTGATATTATTTTATTGAAGAGATTGTGCATTCCTTTGGTTTGAAATTCTGCACCTTCTTCTATCCCAATAAATCTTAGATTTGGTCTCTTGATGCTGTCCCATATTTCTTGTATGTTCTGATCATGATTTTTTACCCTCTTCACTGTATGGTCAAATTTATTTTCAAGATTGTGTATCTTATCTTCATTATCTGAGGTTCTGTCTTCCAGGTGATCTAGTCTGCTGGTGATGCTTTCTATTGAGTTTTTTATTTGGTTTATTGTTTCCTTCATTTCAAGAATTTCTGATTGGTTTTTTTTTCACGATTTCCAGCTCTTTTTTAAAGTAATCTTTTGCTACTTGTAATTGCTCTATTATCTCTTTGTTCGAATGATCAATGGTTGCCTTTATTTGCTCTCCTATTTCTTTGTTGGATTGATCAGTTTTTGCCTGTAATTGTTCACTTATGTCATTCTTTAGTTCGTTGATCATTTTAATTATGTATATTCGGAATTCTTTCTCTGACATTTCATCAACTGCGCTGTCAATGGATTCTGTTACAGTCGTATCCAGGTTTATTTGGGGCATTTTCTTCCCTTGTTTTTTCATGTTGATTGTGTGTCTTTCTTTCTTGAAATACCAGTTTGGGGTATTGCAGCTTCTATCCTATAATCTTGTATTGACACTCCAGATTACCTGTGTCTCACCTTGGAGCTATTCCTGTTCTCCCAGTGTCCCCAGATGGGCACTACTGTCACTAAAGTTGGTGGCGGAAGTAGTGGATGTACCTCTAGAGTGCAGTGGGAGTGGCCTTGGCTGGGCTCCTGAGGCGGCCCCTGAGGGCTGTTTTGGCCCTCTCTTGCACTCCTGCTGGTGAACAGGAACTCTGGAGCGGAAGTAGAGGCAGGCTCAGGTCTCACTTAGGCAGAGTCACAAGCTGGAGAGTTTGTGCGTGACCCTTACCGTATGAGCATGAGCTCCCCTGGGGTTAGAGGCTAGCAGGCTCTGGTCTTCCTTTGACTGGGTACCCTGGCATTCCCACTGGAACTTTGGAGCGGATCTGAGGCAGGCCCAGAGCGCGCTAGGGTGGGGCCCCTTCACGCTGGGGTCTCTGGAGGCCACTCTTTCCCTGGATGTGCTTTCCTCTGTGGCTCTTAGCAATCAGACTCTGGTCAACCCTTAGTTGGACACCCGTGGAGTTTCCTGAGGGTGGATCTGGGCCTTCTGCAGCTCCTGCCAGACCCCAGGAACTCTGGAGTGGAACTGGGGCAGACCCAGGCTGCCCTTGGATGGGGCTGCCTCGCGTTGGTGTCTCTGGAGCGATTCTTGCCCTGAATTTGGGCTCCCCAGTGGCTAGAGGTAGCTGACTCTGGTCTCCTTTTGGCTGGACAACCGTGGAGGTTCCTGAGGGCGGATCAGGGCCCTCTGCAGCTCCTGCCGGTCCCCGGGAACTCTGGAGCAGAACTGGGGCAGGCCCAGGCTGCCTTTGGGCGGGGCTGCCTCGCGCTAGTGTGTCTGGGGGGACTCGTACCCTGAGTTTGGGATCCTCAGTGGCTTGAGGTGGCAGTTCCTGGTCTCCCTCTTGTTGGACACCCATGGAGGTTCCTGCGGGCAGATCTGGGCCCTCTGCAGCTCCTGCTGGTGCACCAGAGCTCTGGAGCGGAAGTGTGGCGGGCTGTCTCCGCTGGGGTCTCTGGAGCGACTCTTACCCTGAATTTGGGATCCCCAGTGGATAGCGGCTGGGGCCGTGTGTCCACGGGAGCAACTGCTAGGGGCCCTGCGTGGTTGGGTGGGCGCTGGAGCCAGGAACCCCGTATAGAAGCAGGCCCCGCTCTGGGCAAGCCCTGGGCTGGGGCTCTGAGCCGCCGTAGCTGAGCTCTGTCGCTGCTTGCTGCCAATGTCACACTGCTTGTGGCAATGGCTGCTGCCTGGTGGCCCTGCTTACACGCGCAAGTGAAATTCCTGCCGGGGCAGCTGTAGGATGATGTCCAGAAGCTGGCTGGGAGATGGTATTTCCACAACTTCAATCTCTGGCTCTGGAGAGACTGACCGGGGCGTCTGCCTAGGCCGCCCTCTTGGAACCACTTCGGCATTTGGTTTTTTTAAGATGTTTTCTTCTAAGCAGGAAAATCAAAGTGAAGATTAAGGATTGTTTTTTAGGAGATGTAAATTGTGCTCCTTAGGAAGCACTGGAGTCGTGTTAAGGCATTTTCTTGCATACCCAAAATAGATCTTACTTGGTCATGGTGTATAATTCATTTTATATACTATTGAATTCAATTTGCTAATTTGTTTTTTTTTAACGTGTAAATTCATGAGAGATACTGGTCTGTGGTTTTCTTGTAATGTCTGTGTGTAGTTTTTATATCAGAGGAACACTGGCCTCATAGAATGAGTTAGGAAGTATTTCCTTTGTCTTTATATTCTGGAAGAGATCATAGAGAATGGGTATAATTCTTTTTTTAATATTTATTTTTTAGTTGCAGGTGGACAGAATATCTGTATTTTATTTTTATGTGGTGCTGAGGATCGAACCCAGTACCTCACGCATGCTAGGCGAGCACTCTACCACTGTGCCATAACCCCAGCCTGGGTATAATTCTTGATTAAATATTTTCTGGAATTCACCAGTAAACACATATGTACCTGGTGTTTTCTGTTTTGGAAGGCATTAAGTATTGATTCAATTTTTAAAATAGATATAAACCTATTCAGAGTGTCTAGGTCTTCTAATTGGTGCGTTTAAATCATTGATGTTTGAAGTTGTTACTGATATATTTAGATTAATATCTATCATATCTTTTACTGTTTTCTATTTGCTGTCCTTTTTCTTTGTTACTTTGACTTTCACTTTTTTTCTGCCTTTTGTGATTTTAATTGAGCATTTTATGTGATTGTTTTCTCTCCTTTCTTAGCTATCAATTAAACTTCAATTTTTTTTAGTGATCATCCTAGATTGTGTAATATACATTTACATCTGATCAGATTTCACTTTTTTTTTGTTTGTTTGTTTGTTTTTGGTACCGGGGATTGAATCAGGGGTACACGACCACTGAGCCACATCCCCAGCCCTATTTTGTGTTTTATGTAGAGACAGGGTCTCACTGAGTTGCTTAGTGCCTTGCCGTTGCTGAGGCTGGCTTTGAACTCACGATTCTCCTGTCTCAGCCTCCCTAAGTGCTGGGATTACAGGCTTGAGCCACTGCGTCTGGCTCGATTTCACTTTCAAATAATACTGTACCACTTCATAGGGAGTACAGTTACTTGTAACAAAACATTCCTAGTTCCTCTCTCCCATTACTTGTATTATTGCCATCATCCATTTCATGTAAGCAAATGTAAGTATATATTGCTACAGAAGCATACATAATCAAATACATGTTGTTATTATTACTCTGAGAAAATTATTTTTTGTCAAATCACTTAAGAAGAAAAAATGGCTGGTGTGTGGGTGCATGCCTGTAGTTCCAACTCGTTTGGAGGCTGAAGCAGTAAGATTGCTTGAACCCAGGAGTTTGAGGTCACAATTTTAAGACCCCATCTCCAAAAAACAACACAACAACAACAGCTGGCAAAAAGAGAGATCCTCAAGCTTAGGGATTCCTTCTTTAGTTGTGTCCAGTCTACTAATTTTATTTTATCTTGAGTTATTCCTTCTCTGATGTTCTTGCTTCCTTCAAGTTTCCAACCTATAGTTTCCCACTCCCTGAAGAACCACTTTTAACATTTCTTCCAAGGCAAGTATACTGGCAACAACTTCCTTCAAATCAATTTTTGTTTGTCTAAAAAAGTCTTTATTTCCCCTTCACTACTGAAGGATGGTTTGACAGGTTACAGAACTCTAGATTGAATTTTGGTTTTCTTCTCACTATTTTAAACATTCATTTCCCCTCTCTTCTTGCTTGCTTAGTTTTTGAGAAGTTGGGGTGTAATTCTTACCTTTGTCTCTTTATAAGTCAGATGATTTTTTTTCTTTTGGCTTCTTTCAACACCTTGAAATTTATTTTCGATTTTCTGCAGTTTGAGTATGATAGGCTTAGGTATAGTTTTATGGGCAGTTACCCTGAGTGTTGTTTTTCAAGCTTCCTGTGTCTGTGGCTTGGTGTCTGTCATTAATTTGGGGAGAAATCTTAATCTTTATCACTTCAGATATTTCTCCTGTTCCTTTCTTTTTCTTTAGGTGTTCTCATTATGCTTATGGTTTACCTTTTGTAGTTGTCCCACAGCTCTTGGGTATTCTTTTAGTCTTTTTTCTTTTTTCAGTTTTGGAGATTTCTGTTGAGAGATCCTCAAGCTTAGGGATTCCTTCTTTAGTTGTGTCCAGTCTACCAATGTATCCACCAAAGGCACTCTTCATTTCTCCTATGGTATTTTTCATCCCTAGTACTTCTTCCTGAGTCTTTGTTCGAATTCTCATCTCTTTGCTTACAATGCTTATCTGTGTTTGCCTGTGGCCTACTTTTTCCATTAGCACCCTTAGCATGGCAACATAGTTGTTTTATTTTTAAATTAATTTTAATTTTAATTTTTCATTGTGGTGGGGATGGAACCCAGGCCCTCACAATGCGAGGTAAGCACTCTACACTGAACTACATTCTTAGTTGTTTTAAATTTCAGTTTGATAATTCTAATGTTCTTGCCATATCTGAATTTGGTTCTGATGCTTGCTCTGTGTCTTCAAACTATTTTTTGCCTTTTAGTTTGCCTTGTAATATATATATATATATTTGGTGGAAAACTGGAAAAATGTGCTGGATGATAGGAATTCTGGTAAACAGAGTTTAGAGGTGTAGTAGTAAGGTGTGTGGGGAGGGTTATGCATTCTATTATTGTCATTAGATCCTAGTCTTTAAGTGTGTTTACCCCTTGGCTGTGAACTTCACTAGCACTTCTTGGTTTTTCCCCAGTAGGCTGGAATTGTTTTTTTCCCTCCTTCCAGGTAGGTTAGGCTCTGATAAAACCCCAACAGGTTAGAATCTGGTGAAATAATTTCTGTTGAGGATGGGCTTTCTTAAGAACACAATAAGGGGGGAAGTTCTGGGGATTGATATTGGTATGCATGTACAAATATGTAAATATACAAATTATATGGTATGCATGTACAAATATGTAACAACAAATCCCACCATTATGTATGACTGTAATACACCAATAAAAAATGAGGGGAAAAAATAACTCACTGTAAGAACCTGGTGAGTTCCTCTGGGTAAAATTTGCTGAAGTGTAGAAACCCGTCTATGAATTTATTTCTCATATTAACTTTATTGTGTTACAGTAAGACAGCCCTGTAAAACTTGTGAGCTATGGTTTTTCAAGCAGTGTCATCTTGGTTGATTTTATGCAGATTTAAACTGATGCAGAGATTTATTCGACTGATATTCAGAGATTTAATATAGTGGTGGTTTCTGTTGTTGTGTCTTTCTCTTTAGTACTTGGACCATGAGACTGTTTCAGCCACTTTCATCGACAGCAATGGGCAGTTTGTTTTATCCCAGGCTACAGGTATTAGCCGAAATCCCTACTGTGGCTATGAACACCAGACTCTGTCCAGTCAGGAACGTTTGGAGGAGGACTCCTTGCTGGCCGCCTTACAGTGGCAGGTGCCTGATGTGGGCCTAGTCCCCTTTGTGAAGAGCACCGACCCTTCTTCCAGCTACTTTGTCATCTTGAACTCTGCAGCCTTCTTCAGGGTGGGAAGCCAACTGGAGGTGCTGGTTCATGTGCACGATTTTCAAAGAAAGCCCAAGAAGTATGGTGGAGACTACTTGCAGGCCAGAATCCACTCCCCCAAGCTGCAGGCAGGGGCTGTGGGCAGAGTAGTCGACTATCAGAATGGGTTTTATAAAGTTTTTTTTACTTTGCTCTGGCCAGGTGAAGTTAAAGTGTCTATATCTCTGGTTCACCCAAGTGAAGGAATCAGAGTTCTTCAACACCTACAGGAAGAGAAGCCAGACAGGGTCTATTTCAAGAGCCTCTTCCGTTCAGGAAGGATTTCTGAAACCACTGAGTGCAATGTGTGTCTTCCTGGGAGTCTGCCCTTGTGTAACTTCACAGATCTGTACACTGGAGAGCCCTGGTTCTGCTTCAAACCAAAGAAGCTCCCTTGCAGCAGCAGAATTAATCATTTCAAAGGTGGATACCTGAAGGGCCTTCTAACTGCTACAGAGAGTGCTTTCTTCCAGAGGTACGTGCTCCTTGCTCTGGGAGTAATTTAAGAGTCCTTTTTTGCTGCCCTGGTCACATTTAGGAGACTTTGTTGTTGTGAGTATATATTCCTTATCTCTCTGAGCTTGACCCAATTCAGGAGAGGTAATGAATAAGAAAAACACAAATTTGTATTTATAATTAGTGTGTCCTGCTATCCTGGCACCAAGAATTGATCCCAGGGCCTTGCACATGCTAGACAAGCACTCTACCATTGAAATGCACTCCCAGCCCTTTTTACTTGATTTTGAGACAGGGTTTCACTAAATTGCCTAGAGTAGGCTTGAACTTGCAATCCGCCTGCCTCAACCTTCCAAGTAGTTGGGATTATAGGCATGTGCCATCATGCCTGGTTTAATTAGTGTTTTGATTAGTGTTTGTCCAAGCTCAGATTCATCTTTTATTCTTGAATTGTTGGTCTTTACCTGATGTGTTTTACTTAGAACTACACACAATATTAGCAGCTATTGAGGCAAGGTCATTTATTCACAGAACAGATTTTAAAAATCATCCGAGAACAGCATTGCTAGTGGTATCTTGTGGTTAGGTTGTTGTTTTAGCTTCTTTGTGTCAAACTAAAAACAATTTTTAAAAAGTGACATAATTTTAGTTTTCAATCATATAAACATTTGTTGATGAATAGGAAAGTATATATATGGCAATATTACTGGGTTGCCAGGCATACCACAACAAACCATATATTTTTTAAGTTAACAGTCATTGAAATTGTTGTACTATTTTGCTCAAGTTCCTCTATTGAATGTAAAGCATAAAAAAATTTAGCACAGGGCTGGGATTGTAGCTCAGTGGTAGAGCGCTTGCCTCGCATGTGTGAGGCCCTGAGTTCGATCCTCAGCACCACATATAAAGCAATAAAATAAAGACATTGTGTCCATCTACAACTAAAAAAATACTAAAAAAAAATTTAGCACGACAAGGCAATGTGTGGAAGAAGCAGAATGGAAATGTATGGCAACAGCAAAAATTGAAATTTATTTTGTTCAACATTTCTTACAGTTCTTAAGGAAATGAACATTCCTAATAACTTCTAGTATTCTCCTGCACAGTAGAATAACTATGGTTGACAACAGCTAATTTAATATTGAAAATAACTGGTAGAGAGGATTTTGAATGTTTCCAACACAAATAAATAAATGTCTAAGATGACAAGCCTTTTGCCCTGATCTGATCATTACACATTGCATACATGTATTGAAAAGTCTCAGTGTACTCAATAAGTATGTACAATTACTACATGTCAGTTAAAAATAAAAAAAATTAAAAAAGAAGTAAAAAGTTATCAGAGCCACCCGGTAAAAAAAGCACAATTATTTGGTAGAAAATATAAATGTTTTAAACTTTTAATGATGTCTATACTTTTTAAACTTGGCCTGGTAGAGAATTATTTTTGTTTAATACATCTGGGCATCCCCAAAATTGCATATTTTATGTCTACTCCACATGGTAGAGAAAAATTGTTGTCATAAACTGTGGTCTGTCAGAGCTCTTGAAATCAAATTTTCCGCTTCCACTAAAGTCAACTGTTGGTCCTAGCAGTGTATGTAGGACTAGTGGAGTCATGCATGCATGCACAGGGCCAGCAGAGGGAGCTTGACTTAACTGTATTTGCTAAACAGTTCTTTTTTTTTTTGGTACTGGAGATTGAACTCAGGGGCACTCAACCACTGAGCCACATCCCCAGCCCTATTTTGTGTTTTATGTAGAGACACGGTCTTGCTGAGTTTCATAGCGCCTTGCCGTTGCTGAGGCTGGCTTTGAACTTGCAAATCTCCTGTCTCAGCCTCCCTAAGTGCTGGTATTACAGGCTTGTGCCACCGTGCCTGGTTTATGCCGTACAGTTCTTGAGAAGACTAGATATAGCTCCATACAGAGTGAAAACAAAATGGAACACACACACACACATACCAAAGAAAGGAACAAACAGAAAACCAGAAGTTTTATTTTTAATACTACATTCAGATCTCAGACACGTTATTTATCAATGACTATTAATCAGATTATTTCATATCTGTGCATTTTGGGGGCCTTTATGTGAAGACTACCCAGCTGTCCCTTTTAGAGTTGTGTTGTCAGTCTGCTTGGTGGCTTAGCAAAAAGGAAGAAGCACAGTTTATAATTACTCAATTGGCATGTGGAAAATAGTGGGATAAAAGTTACAGAATTAGTGAGAATCTTTAAAATATTCTAGATACTAAATTTTACAATCAAAAGGATCTGTTAATCTAGAAGAATAAGATAATATTCCTGCACTTATTTGCATGTTCTGGGTGAGGCTGGCGGATGGCCTATTTGTAGAATCATTACAAAATTCTCCTTATCTGGAAGTTTGCTGAGAAAACAGTATTTGAAGTAGCATACATCTTTGGAAACCAAACATATGCACAGTCCTAATAATTAATATTCCTATCTTTTTCTCTGCTAAAGTTGTGCAATATTGCATCAGACTATTCTAAAAAGAAAAAGACTAAAATTGGTCTTTGGAGAAATTTTAGGGTGTGCTGTTTGAGCTCATGGCCTGAATATGTTGAACATTAATACACCTATACTGTATACCTGTATGTACCTCTTTTCCTTGATGACTTCTAACCTCGCTTAAGTTAGAAAGAATTAAGAATGTTATTATTGGTATTTGGTACCCTAAGTAACAGGTGGACAGTTAAGGTAATCTTTGTTCTTTTCCCTTTAAGGGAAAAATGTGTTTGTCTTGGAAAGACAGAAGTACTTTCCTTAAAAGATCCTGTTAATGTAAGGGAAGGCTTTTTGAAAGAATGAGCTTATCACCTGAAAAGTTTCCCTTTTAATTTAGTATGATTTGTGTTAAAAAAAATTCATATCCTTAGAAACATTTTAAGAGTAATAACAGTGAACACCCATATAGCTTTTTCCTAGATTCACTATTGTTAATGTTTTGCTGCATTTCTTTGTCTTTCTGTGTGTGGTGTGTGTGTGTAAATTTTGCCCCTGGATCATTTGAGAATAAATTAGTCATCATGGAACTGCACCCCATAAGTATGAATCTAAAAATGTGGACTTCAACATACTACCATAACACAGTTATCACCATGTGGACTTGTATCATTGATACGGTGCTGTTATCTAACATACAACCCATGTTCAAGTTTTTTCAGTCATCCTAGTAATATCCTTTGTAGTCATCTATTTGAGCTATTCTAATCTATGATCACAGTGTATTTAGTTATCTCTTTAATTTAGGAGGTCTATTTAGCCTATTTTGTTTTTTATGACATGGATAGTTTAAATATTTCTGTTTTGTAGAATGTCCTTTACGTTGGATTTGCTTTATTGTTTCTATATGACTAGATGCAGGTTAAATATTTTTGCAGGAAAACTATAGAGGAAATTTTCCTACAAATATTTTTATGGGAAAATTATTATATAATTGTCATATGATAGATAATACTCTAAGCTTATGAAAGTAGTATATATGGGCTCTTTTAAAAGTCATGTTATCCTTAAGTATCACTTATCTCTAGTGTAGCCAGCCCTGTATACATTCTTCATTACTTGTTTTTTGTCTTTTCTCTCATTAGAATGTCAGTCCATGAAGAAAGAGACTCTGTGTGTTTTGTTTACTGTGATAGCTCCTGGCATCTAGAACAGTACCTGGCCCATAATAGAAGCTTGAGAATTATTTGTTGAATGAACAAACACATCTGTTCTGAAATTGATGAAACAATTAAAAAATCATGACTGAACATTCCTACATTAAGAGTTTAGAAATTTATTTCATTTTTTCTTTGTTTTTGATCTAAGTATAATAGATTTCATTAGTGTGGCTCATTATCTGCAATAGTTGTATTGGGTTGTTAGTATTATTCTGATCTTCACTTTCCCTCAGTTTTTCATGTAGCCATTCAAAACAAATCTGAGCACAGATTCTAGTCCAGGGCCTGTGCTAAGTGCTGAATTCACAAGGGTGAATAAGGTGCCGTCCATGTCTTTCAGGAATATGTATTTTAATAAGGGGGATAGACACTCGAGAGTGATAGTGATGATGAACAAAGTACTGCATCAGTACATACCTGGGGGCAAGTGTCCTAAGTGGGACTCCTCTCAGATCTGGCAAGGCCAAAGGAATCTGGCATGCTACAGAGATGTGCAGCCTGGAGACTAGGTAGTGAGCAATTAGACATTCTTGTCAGCATGAGCTATTCTGAGTACCAGAGGAGTAAGGAATGTAAGTCAGAACTTGTCATTTTGGATCTTGCATTCTCAGGACTGGCTAAGAATATATAGTGTGGTGAAAACTTACTGTGTTAACTTCATCTTCAGTTTATATATGCTTATAACATACTTATTACAAAATACCTAGTTTGTCAGTTATTTGTATTGTTGGTTAACACATTTCACCATAATAAGGCTCTGTCAAATCATATCCATTTTTTTCATGTGCAGATAAAAATGCTTAACTGAAAAATAAATGCCCCTGAGCCTAAGCTTGTGCTTTTTTATTTCTTTTAAAGTGGTGTCAATATCAAAATGCCGATTAATTCCAGTGGACCTGATTGGGTGACTGTGGTTCCCAGGAAGATAAAAGGTAAAAAACAACAACAAAAAAAGAATGAGTTTTATGATTTATTGTTATTCTTGCTAAATGGGTTGAGGCTCTTGTCATTTCAATGTTATAAAATTTTTTTGTGACTTTAATATACCTGGTTACTTCTGGCACAACAGAAAATATTAAAAACTGATTTTAAGAACACTAGCTAGATTGTATGTGATTAATTCTGGGTTTTTCATTTATGTTTATGTAAAAGTTGTCTTATTTCAGCATCCATGCCATTCTGTTTATCTTCTCAAGAGCCCATAGAGCTATATTTTTCAGTATGGTAGCTACTAACTTTATGAGGCTATTTAGTTTAGATTAATTAAAATTAAATAAACATTCAGTTTTTTTTTCCTAGTCTGGAATCTTTTTTTTTAAATTAAATTTATTTAAATGCATTTCAAGTCATAGTACATATATAGAGCTCAATTTTTCCATTTCTCTGGTTGCAAACCAGATAGTCACACCATTTGTGTCTTCATACATGCAACAAGGATAGTAATGACGATGTCAATCATCCATCTTTACTATACCCATTCCCCTTTCCCTCCCCCCACCTCCCCTCTGCTGCATCCAGAGTTGCTCCATTTCTCCTATGTTCCCCATTCCCACCCCCCTTATGTATCAGCATCCACTAATCAGAGAGAACATTCAGCCTTTGGTTTTTTGGGATTGGCTTACTTTACTTAGCATAATGTTCTCCAGTTCCATCCATTTGCCTGCAAATGCCATAATTTTATTCTCTTTTATTGCTGAATAATATTCCATTGTGTATATGTACCACAATTTCTTTATCCATTCATCTATTGAAGGGCATCTGAGTTGCTTCCACAGTTTTGCAATTGTGAATTGTGCTGCTATGAACATTAAAGTGGCTGCTTTACTATAGTGTGCTGATTTTAAGTCTTTAGGGTATAGGCCAAGTAGTGGGATAGCTGGATCAAATGGTAGTTCCATTCCAAGTTTTTAAAAAAATCTCCATACTGCTTTCCAGATTGGTTGCACCAGTTTGCAATCCCACCAGCAATGTTTAAGTGTACCTTTTTCACCACATCCTCACCAGCACTTATTGTTGCTGGTATTTTGGATAGCTGCCATTCTGACTGGGGTGAGATGAAATCTGAGAGTTATTTTGATTTGCATTTCTCTAATGGCTAGAGATGTTGAACATTTCTTCATATATATGTTCATTGATTGTATATCTTCATCTGAGAGGTTTCTATTCAGCTCCTTAGCCCATTTATTGATTGGGTTGTTTGTTTTTTTGGTGTTAAGTTTTTTGAGTTCTTTATAAATCCTGGAGATCAGTGCTCTATCTGATGTGTGTGTGGCAAAAATTTGCTCCCAGAATGTAGGCTCTCTGTTCACCTCATTGATAGTTTCTTTTGCAGAGAAGAAGCTTTTTAGTTTAAGTCCATCCCATGTATTGATTCTTGCTTTTATTTCTTGTGCTATAGGAGTCTTGTTAAGGAATTCGGGGCCTAATCCCACGTGATGAAGATTTGGACCTACTTTCTCCTCAGTTAGACTCAGGATCTCCGGTCTAATACCTAGGTCTTTGATCCACTTTGAGTTGAGTTTTGTGCATGGTGAGAGGTAGGGATTTAGTTTCATTTTACTGCAAATTGATTTCCAGTTTTCCCAGCACCATTTGTTGAAAAGGCTATCTTTTCTCCAGTGAATGTTTTTGGCACCTTTGTCTAGTATGAGATAGCTGTATTTCTATGCATTA
>PVHX01003258.1:12991-37960 GCA_004024805.1 Geosciurus inauris
TTGTGATGCCTCCTGCTTCACTCTTCTTGCTCAGGATTGCTTTGGCTATTCTGAGTCTCTTATTTTTCCAAATGAATTTCATGATTGCTTTTTCTATTTCTGTGAGAAAGGTCTTTGGGATTTTAATTGGGATTGCATTGAATCTGTATAGCACTTTGAGTAGTATGGCCATTTTAATAATATTGATTCTGCCTATCCAGAAACATGGGAGATCTTTCCATCTTCTAAGATCTTCTTCAATTTCTTTCTTTAGTGTCTTGTAATTTTAATTGTAGAGGTCTTTCACCACTCTTGTTAGATTGATTCCCAAGTATTTTATTTTTTTGGAGGCTATTGCGAATGGTGTAGTTTTTCTAATTTCTCTTTCAGAGGACTCATTGCTGATGTATAGAAATGCATTTGATTTATGGATATTGATTTTATATCCTGCAACTTTGCTGAATTCATTTATCAGTTCTAGAAGTTTTCTGGTGGAACATTTTGGATCCTCTAAGTATAGAATCATGTCGTTTGCAAATAATAATAGTTTGAGTTCTTCTTTTCCTATTCGTATCCCTTTAATTTTCTTCATCTGTCTGATTGCTCTGGCTAGAGTTTCAAGGACTATATTGAATAAGAGTGGTGAGAGAGGGCATCCCAGTTTTTAGAGGGAATGCTTCCAATTTTTCTCCATTTAGGATGATGTTAGCCTTAGAGCATGTATTGCTTTAACAATGTTGAGGTATGTTCCAACTATCCCTAGTTTCTCTAGTGTTTTGAACATGAAAGGGTGCTGTATTTTGTCAAATGCTTTCTCTGCGTCAATTGATAGAATCATGTGATTCTTATTTTTAAGTCTATTGATGTGATGGATTACGTGTATTGATTTCCGTATATTGAACCAACTTTGCATCCCTGGAATGAACCCCACTTGATCATGGTGCACTATTTTTTTAATATGCTTTTGTATGCAATTTGCCAAAATTTTATTGAGAATTTTTGCATCTATGTTCATCGGGGATATTGGTCTGAAATTTTCCTTTTTTGACATGTCTCTGTCTGGTTTTGGGATCAAGGTGATACTAGCCTCATAGAATGAGTTTGGAAGGGTTCCTTCCCTTTCTATTTCATGGAATAATTTGAGGAGTATTGGAGTTAGTTCTTTTTTGTAGGTCTTGTAGAACTCAGCTGAGAATCCATCTGGTCCAGGGCTTTTCTTGGATGGAAGGCTCTTGATGG
Source organism: Geosciurus inauris (assembly GCA_004024805.1). Taxonomy (NCBI): domain Eukaryota; kingdom Metazoa; phylum Chordata; class Mammalia; order Rodentia; family Sciuridae; genus Geosciurus; species Geosciurus inauris. Next base: position 14,210 of record PVHX01003258.1, read on the forward strand.
CCTCTTCTGTTTCCTTGCATGTAATTGATCTGTTTAAGTCATGAATGTCCTCCTGGTTCAGTTTGGGTAGATCATATGTCTCTAGGAATCTGTCAGTGTCTTCAGAGTTTTCTATTTTACTGGAATGTAAGTTTTCAAAATAGTTTCTGATTATCCTCTGTATTTCAGCAGGGTCTGTCGTGATACTTCCTTTTTCATCACAAATTTTGGTAATTTGGTTTTTCTCTCTCCTTCTTTTTGTTAGAGTGGCTAAGGGTTTGTCAATTTTGTTTATTTTTTTGAAGAACCAGCTTTTTGTTTTATCTATTTTTTGAATTGTTTCTTGTGTTTCAATTTCATTGATTTCAGCTCTGATTCTAATTATTTCCTGTATTATTCTTCTTTTAGTGTTACTTTGTTCTTTTTCTAGGGCTTTGAGTTGTAGTGTCAAGTCATTGATTTGTTGACTTTTTTACATCTTTGAATATGTGAGCTTAATGCAATGAACTTTCCTCTTAGCACTGCCTTCATAGTGTCCCAGAGATTTTGGTATGTTGTATCAGAGTTCTCATTTACCTCCAAGAATTTTTTTGTCTCTTCCCTGATGTCTTCTGTTACCCATGCATTGTTCTATAGCAAATTATTGAGTCTCCAGGTGTTGTAGTGGCTTCTTTTTTTTAAACTGTCATTAATTTCTAGTTTCAGTCCATTATGGTCAGATAGAATGCAGGGTAGTATCTCTATTTTTTTGTATTTACTAAGACTTGCTTTGTGGCATAGCATATGATCTATTTTGGAGAAGGATCCATGAGCTGCTGAGAAGAATGTGTATTTGCTTGTTGATGTATGGAATATTCTATATATATCCATTAAGTCTAGAACATTGATTGTTCTATTAAGTCTTGTAGATTCTTTGTTTAGTTTTTGTTTGGAAGATCTGTCCAGTGGAGAGAGAGTTGTGTTAAAGTCACCCAATACTATTGTGTTGGGATCTATTTGATTCTTGAATTTGAGAAGGGTTTCTTTGACGAACATGGCTGCCCCATTGTTTGGGGCATAGATATTTAAGATTGTTAATGTCTTGTTGATGTATGATTCCCTTGAGCAGTATGAAATGACCTTCTTTATCCCTTTTCACTAACTTTGGTTTGAAGTCTACTTTATCTGAAATGAGGATGGAAACTCCTGCTTGTTTACGCAGTCCATGTGAGTGATAAATTTTTTTCCATCCTTTCACCTTCAATCTGTGAGTATCTCTTTCTATGAGATGAGTCTCTTGGAGGCAGCATATTGTTGTCTTTTTTTAAAATCCAGTCTGCCAGTCTGTGTCTTTTAATTGCTGAGTTTAGGCCATTGACATTCAATGTTATTATGGAGACATGGTTTATATTTCCATACATTTTGGTTTATTCTTTGGTTTTTAACTTGACTAGGTTTCTCCTTTGATTGGCTTTTAACGTAGTTCTTCCCTCTGCAAGTTTTCATTGTTGTTTTTTATTTCCTCCTCATGGAATATTTTACCAAGAATGTTCTGTAGTGCCGGCTTTCTTGCTGTGAATTCTTTTAATTTTTGTTTATCTTGGAAGGTTTTTATTTCATCTTCAAACCTAAAACTTAATTTTGCTGGATATAAGATTCTTCGTTGGCATCCGCTGTCTTTTAGCGCTTGGTATATGCTTTGCCATGATCTTCTTGCTCTCAGGGTCTGGGTTGAGAAGTCTGCAGTGATCCTAATTGGCTTCCCCCTATATGTAATCTGATTTGTTTCTCTTGTGGCTTTTAAGATTCTCTCCTTATTCTGAATGCTAGGCATTTTCATTATGATGTGCCTTGGTGTAGGTCTGTTGTGATTTTGAACTTTTGGTGTCCTGTAAGCCTCTTGAATTTGATTATCCAATTCATTCTTCATATTTGGAAAGTTTTCTGATATTATTTCATTGAATAGATTGCTAATTCCTTTGGTTTGGAGTTCTATGCCTTCTTCTATCCCCATAATTCTCAAGTTTGGTCTTTTAATGTTGTCCCAAAGCTCTTGAATGTTCTGTTCATGGCTTTTTACCGTCTTCACTGAGTGGTCAACTCTATTCTGAAGGTTAAATATTTTGTCTTCAGTATCTGAGGTTCTGTCTTCCAAGTGGTCTAATTTGTTGGTGATGCTTTCCCTTGAGTTTTTAATTTGGTTTATTGTTTCTTTCATTTCAAGGATTTCTGTCTAGTTTCCTGTCTGTCATTCCTTTGGTTTGGAGTTCTATGCCTTCTTCTGTCCCAGTAATTCTCAAGTTTGGTCTTTTAATGTTATCCCAAAGCTCTTGGATGTTCTGTTCATGGCTTTTTACCGTCTTCACTGAGTGGTCAACTCTATTCTGAAGGGTAAATATTTTGTCTTCAATATCTAAGGTTCTCTCTTCCAAGTGGTCTAATCTGTTGGTGATGCTTTCCTTTGAGTTTTTAATTTGGTTTATTGTTTCTTTCATTTCAAAGATTTCTGTCTGGTTCCTTTTCAGATTCTCTATCTCCTTATTGAAGTGATCTTTTACTTCCTGTATTTGCCTATGTATCTCTTTATCGAAGTGGTCTTTTACTTCCTGTATTTGCCTATGTATCTCTTTATCAAAATGGTCTTTTGCTGACTGGGCTTGCTCTCTTATATCATTTTTTATGTCACAGAGTATTTTAATGATATACATCCCGAATTCTTGTTCTGTCATTTCTTCTGCTGTACTGACCATGGATTCTAGTAGTGTGTTATCTTGGTTTGTTTGAGTCACTCTCTTTCCTTGTTTTTTCATGGTGATTGCATGTCTTTCCTTCTAGCTCTGCTGGTCCAAGTTGTTACAGTTTTTACTCCTGTACAAGTATAGTTTCCCTGCAGGATTTTAAAACCTCTCTTTTAAAGGGGAGACTAATATTGATTAATCTCAATATAAGCAATATATAGTTTCAAACCAAGTAGTTCCTAATAGCTCCCAAATACATTTACAGTTTAGTCACAATATACAACAATTATGGGTTCCTTTACAATCTATTATGTAAACAATAAGTTCGCACAAGGGTCTATAGTTTCTGTTGGTGGGCTAGGGAATCTTGAGGGTGGGGTGTAGGATAGATTGTTGGGGTAGTAGGAAGTGAGGATATGGTTATTAGATCTTAGAAAGCATGAAAAAGGAATCCAAGAGAAGTTGGCTATTACTAGAAAGAGCGACCGAGAGTTGGGATAGCCCAGTAAGGAGGAAGAAAAGGGAGTACAGAGAGGAGAGAAGATAGCAAGAAAATAAAACTTATGCAAGTGGGAGGTATAAAACTATATAATACCACTCTAGTATACAGTTCAGAAATCCCAATCTGCCATGTCCCACTGTATAACAAATATTTGGTTTCACAACTGTGGGGGAATAGAGGGTAGGAAAAAAGTGAGAGAGAAAAGAGGGAAGGAAAAAGAAAGAAGGGAAAGAAGAAAAGAGCTGTGAAATAAAACAAAAAGATCAAACAATAGAAATATTAGGAGAAAAAGATAAAGGATAAAATGAAAAAATAAGAATTTAAAAAAAAAAGTCTCAATGTAAACAAACAGGTATGGTTCCTTTCACCTCCAGTAGGTGTTACTGTCCGTTGCTTGCTGGGCTTTCCCTGCTGGTGTCCTGGGTGTGGGTTTCACAGCATGGTGTAACTCTGGGTTGGGCCGCTGGTGTAAGCTGGTGAAATTGCTGTCTTTTCACGGTGTTCTGTGTTGAGTTCAGTTTGTTCCCACGTGCTGTCCCATGCCCCCTCGCGTAGAAGCAGGCCCTGCCCTGGGCGGGGCGGAGCCGCGGGCAGCGGGGCTCTGCCGCCGGTTGCTGCTGAAGTCATGCGGCTTGTGACGAACGTTGTTTGTGGCTGCCTGGTGGCCCTGCTTACACGCGCAAGTAGAATTCCTGCGGGGACAGCTGTAGAATGATGTCCAGAAGTTGGCTGGGAGAGGATAATTCCCCAACTCAAAATCACCTGTTCTGAAGAGACTGACCGTGGTGTCCATCTAGGTTGCCATCTTGGAACCCAGATCAACATTCAGTTCTTTAGTCACACATACTCAAGAGTGATCATGTTTGACAGCATTTTATATAGAATCTATACATGATTGCAAAAAGTTCTGTTGGGCATTGCTGCACTAGAGATAACTCAAAGAGTGTGTCTAAATTGGCATGGGATTTTTTTTATTGGTTCTTTTTAGTTATACCCGACCATAGAATTCATTTAGACATGGTTTTTAAAAAAAATTGTTTCTTTAGTTGTAGATGGACAGAGTATCTTTATTTTATTTATTTATTTGTATATGGTGCTGAGGATCAAACCCAGTGCCTCATGCATGTGAGGCAAGTGCTCTACCACTGAGCCACAACCCCAGCCCAGACATGATTTTGAAAGCGTGGAATATAATTTGTTCTAATTCAGCCTCCAGTACTTCCCCCTCCCTTCTGTTCCTCCTGCTCCCTGTTCCCTTTCCTCTACTCTACTGATCTTTCTGCTGTTTAGTTATCTTTTTTTTTTTAGTGTCTTGTGAATGTACTTGATGGTGAGATTCACTGTGGTATATTCATGTATCTACATAGGAAAGTTAGGTCAGATTCATTCCACTGTCTTTCCCTTTCCTTTATTTCCCTTTGTCTACTCCATTGATCTTTCTTCTACTCTTTTTTTTTTTTATCTCCCCTCCTTATTATGGATTAGCTTCTGCATATCAGAGAAACCATTTGGCATTTGACTTTTTGGGTCTTGATTATTTCATTTAGCTTGATAGTCTCCAGTTCATCCATTTACTGGCAAATGCCATGAAGTCATTCTTTATGGCTGAGTAATATCATGGAAATTTTAAAAATCCAAAGCATTCCATAGGGGCTGGGGATGGAGCTTAGTAGTAGTGCTTAGTATGCCTGAAGTCCTGGGTTTAATTTCTAGCACATGTTTTGGCACACCAAAACCACATAGAAACTAAAAAACTATTGAATTGATGAACAGTAGCTGTTCTGAACGTGTGCATCAGTGATATAGCACTGCTAGAATTACACTTGCCAAAACTACACATTCCTAGGACCCACCTTAGACTCTGGCTGATGAGGTCCAGAAATCTGTGTTTTAACTTTCCAGGTCATTCTGATGCATTGGTGTAGGATATTAATAGTAAAAGGATGAAATTCAGAGGAGTGTGTTAAGATTTTGCAGAATAGATATAGCTAGCTATAATGATTTTAGAAAGGATGGACATTATTAAGGAGACTTACACAGATGGTGGGCAAGATCCTTTTAGTTGTTGAAAACAACTAAATACTAATAGTATCCCACATAGCATATGTTGTAAAGCCTTTTGCCGTAGGGGCGAGGCATATAATACACATAGACCAAGCATAATGGGTAATTAGCCATACATGTACCTTGTGTGAGTTGTGGGATTAATCAGAAACAAGGACCACCTCAGTTGGGCAGCCTTTCTGCTGTTCGTAGAGCTTTGTTTCCATGCAGAAACAAGCCCAGTGCAGCCAGATCTGTAGATTTTTTTTTTTATGAAACTCCAGAAATGTTAATTTTAAAAATGCGATCTTTCCAGATTTTACAACATTAGCATCCAATTCAGAACTCTCAAAATAGTATGTGGGCTAAATAAAATTAGTCTGTGGCTCTGATGCAGGTAGGGAACTGCTAGTTGTATCTCTGGTCTCCACTATTGTGTGTCATAAGAAATCTCATTCTTTTCCTAATGAAGAGCTATATATTTTTTTAAAAATTTTTTAAACATTTATGTTTTAGTTGTAGGCGGACAGAATATCTTTATTTTATTTTTATGTGGTGCTGAGGATCGAACCCAGTGCCTCACGCATGCCAGGCGAGCACGCTACCACTGCACCATAACCCCAGCCCATGAAGAGCTATATTTGATTTACTTTTACTTCTAGTTTTAGAAGGTACATATGTGAAACATCATTAGTGGAGATACTGATCTATCTTGATCTCAGCCCATGGCCAAGATGTCAGTAGCCATGATGTGTCTCATGGTACTCTAAACATTCCCATGTCTGACATCCTTGGGAGGTCCTATCCCAACACCAAATTTACTCTTCTTTTCCACAGCCCTGGCTAGCTTGCCCACCTTTGATGTCTCAGATCTCCTTGGAATGATTGGTGGAAGGAGCTTTCATGTTTACCTTCACCTGACAGGTCTTAAAGATCAGCTAGGAAATAGTGTGGTATGTGATGTACTATTCTGGTTGGAGGGAAGACAGATTCTGTAACTAGTGAGGCTTTCGATTGATTTTTAGAAGAATAAAGTAACTCTGAATCAGTAGGAGCAAAGTAGGCAAGCTTTCATTGAGAAAAGCATCTTGTACATGTATGTAATTGGAAAGAAAGAGAAGGGCAGGCGCTTTACATAGAATTAAAGGAACTCAGCTTAGCAGTACTTCACTGAAATTCACTGTAGTAACCTACAGAGGGCGCTCAAAGACTCTAAATAATGGTTCATATTTTTCCTCCTATGCCAACATTTTGTTTCTGCTTAAATTTTCACCCATTAATTTTAGCACTCATTAGCTTTTATTATTAGCAGTGATTTCTGTGGCATTATAATGATGACAATCTAATAATGATATCTCTCATTTCGTATAGAAGTATTACCCTTTCCCCACATTTGTTTATATCAGTATGGACTCATCATAATTTCATATTTGAGTTATAATCCAGCTTAATCGCTTTTTTTCCCTCAAATTGTTCCAGATTTGAAACATTGTCAATTGGAATCTCTCCAGGGTTTTTTTCCTACCTTTGACATGTTTTCATCCTATGGCGCACTTTCTTTCTTTCTAGCACCACCAGATAGATACTCTAGCCTCCTCTTCTGTTTTTTTGCCCTATCCCTGGATGTGTTTATAATCTTTACACCTTTGTCATTTCACTTATGAAATCTATATTTTGGAGTTTGTTTTCTATGAAATTTTATTATTTTTGTTTTAGCTAGTTAACTTCCTTATAAGTAAAATTATTCCAAGATTCCTATTTCTAGTGGATTGATTGAGACTGCCAGTGCTACCTTCATGCATGGGTATAATTGCAGTCAAGAGCAAACAAACAATTTTTAATAAGAGTAGCTTATCAAGGCCAAGTGTTTGGTTTCTGACAGGCTTTTCCAGTGTCAGAATTACTGCTGAACTTTCATTAGCATTGTACTGTGGTCCCCAGACTATCACAACTAAATGACTCAGCAACCTTGATGGACTCCAGCCTCATCAGAAACTTGAGCTCATGTTTTTTGTTTTGTTTTGTTTTTTTTCAGGGGTGCAGGCTGGGGTCAGTGTGCTTGCCTATCCTACTGTGATACAATACCCAAACTTCCATCCTTCATTCACATTGTATCCATCTTGTCCAGCTCTTCCTAGGTGGTTTAGGAAAATTTATCTTACTGCCTTTCCCCACCCCTTCTCCTTTTGTCCCATTTTTTTTGGCCCAGACAGCCCTCATTATGGTTAATGATGGCATGGGATGACACCCTTTGGAGGAAAATGTTAGGTATGGGCTTTAAAAAGAGAATCCAGGCCATTTTAGAGAAGACTGAACATTATTTGCAAATCAAAGATAAACCTTCTGATTTTGTACAAATATCTTCATATCTGCCTTTATAATCACCTTCGTGTAAACATTTCCTCTCACCAGCAATATTCAAGAATAAATGTTAAATTGAGTAGTAAATCTTTATTTTGATTTAATTTTATTCCAAATGAATATCATATTAGGGGTTATATCATCATTTTAAGAGACTTTAATATCCTAGTTACCTTATGTGAAAATGCATGGAGTTCAACAACCTCTGACCCCTTGAAATCAGTCAACTGACCAGAAGGGGGCAGCATAGGCACGTACATTTCACCTAAAAAAATACAGTTCTGTTATTGTTTAAAGAATGTAAGTCAGATTCAGTAATTGATTTGCTTTGCTTGATTTAACTCTGGTAGTAAATGTAATTAACAATTGAATGGAAATGGTAATTTTTCCTGTGTGATACACACATTTCTTTTTAACATGTATTGACAGAAAATAGTCAAATTACCAAATTAAAAATTTAAGTTCAAAACCACTTTTGATTTTCTCTAGTAAATGTTTTCTGTGGACGTGGGTGCCTTCACTGTAGCTCACTAGCTGTGAAATTTTGATGTATTGATGAAATGAGGGAGGTTGGGCAAGGTATGGTTACAAGGTAAAGCCACCCTTGACAACATGTTGAAAGATTCTTTTGTTTTTTGTTTTTGTTTTGAAATGGTTACTTGTTCTGGTGTCCAGGCTGGCCTTGAACTCCAGGGCTCAGGATTCTCCTGCCTTAGCCTCCCAAGTAGCTGGGAGAGTAGAGGTACCATCTGACTTGAGAAATTTTTTTTAAGAAGTTATAAATATTTATTCGTCACTCCTCCATTGTTCTTTGTTAGTCATATTTGCCAAAGTAAAACTTTTAAAACACTATTTGCTTTTCCATGTGGGCCCTTAACCTACAAAGGATTAGCAGATACCCAAGGGGAAAAATGATTCGATCTGCACTTTGTCAAATAGGGCATTTTCTTTGAAGGATATAAAAAATCCAAAATAAGTTTGAGTAACGTGGATAATGTCAAGAAGTCAGATAAACTGAAAATAGTCACAAATAGGGGACTTACTTAAATTTAAATTTCTGATTGATGTAAACATTTACATTTCAAATTGTGGTTTAACAGATCACTGTAAAATGATTGGATTGTGATCAGGTTGAACTTTGAGGTATGTAAGGAAGAGATATAAAATGGTGGTTTCTTGAAGATTATAAATTTGAATAATTGTTAGAAATAAAGAAATATATACCTTCAAGAAAAAAATATGAAAGAAATGGCTGACATCTAATAAAACCTATTTCTGAGAAGTGCTCCTGCACAATGGTTAGGAACCTGGGCTTTGGGGCTCACATGCTCAAGTCAGGTTCTGACTTCATCATTACTAGCTCAGTTTTGGGATATTGGTCAAGTTGCTTAACTATTCTGAAAGGGAGGGATAGTAATAGTACCTTCTTTAAAGGGTCATTGTGCGCTTCATATGAGATATTAGTATCTAATGCAGAGAAAACTGCAAGAAATATTAGCTATCACTATCTGTTTTGATGCATGTAAAGCATGTTGTTTCCGTGGAGGCATTTTCCAAGGGAGGTGTTAGGGCAGAAAGAGGTTGACTCTTCCTCTAAAAGGTGGCTGGTGCTTGTGTTATACCTTGTAGCTAGGCTACAAAGGTAAGTACACATTGCTGATGCTTTTTTATGCTTAAAGACCTTTTGAACCTTTTGTATCATGGAGAATAATCCTTTATACGTCGTTTGTTTCAATGTAGTCAATGAATTTAGGACCCACAGATTAAAAATTTCCTTTGAATGAACCAAGAAACATAGGACTAATGTTACTATACACATATAAAATATGAAATTCTTACTTGCCTCACAGGTATTTGGAAAAAAAAATAGTTCTGCTTTTTCTGGGTCATTACTGGACTCCTTGGTTTTTGCCTTCCTTTATTTTTTGGCGTGAATTTAAAAAAAAAAAACATGCATAATCAGAGGCACTCTCCAAGTCCCCCTTTTCCCTGATGTCCACCAATACTCCCACACCCATTTCACATCTTCCACTTTTGTGCAAAGGAGAACCTTTCTGTATGAAGGGGAAGGTCTGGGATTTCTTTGAGATAAGACAACAGGAAATGTTGCCCAAATGCTAGCAGGCTAACAAATATATGGTCATGATTATATTTCCTGCAACATTTTTCATTTATTACTGGAGGAAAATTTCAGAATATATATATATTTTCCCTTTTTCTTTACAGAAACTCACAACCTAGAAGTACCCGAAGGCTCAGAAACTTTTCCTTCTGGGTATTATTATAAAGACCAGTGGAGGCCCAGAAGATTTAAGATGCGCCATTTTAATGACCCTGACAACATTACAGAATGCTTACAAAGAAAAATGGTATATTTATTTGGTGACTCAACAGTCAGGCAATGGTTTGAATACCTCACTACATTTGTTCCAGGTTTGTGCTTTGCTTTTTGCTTCATAACTATATCTCACAGGGATGAAATCCAATTTGAAATAAGTAGACTCACTCTAACCCTGAAGAAAGGCATCAGGCGAGGAAGCAATTTCTTTGTAGGATTAAAGAGGTATCCTGACTCTGGAGAGATGTATGACAATTTCTGATCAATTCAGAAAGATTTGTCCACTGATTAACAGTATGACCACCCTGGACAAGTCATTTACTTCTCAGGGCTTTCTTTCTCTGTGTGTGAGACAAGACAGCAGGACTGTGTCACTTTACAGTTGTCTTTCACTTCTAATATTCTAGATTGTAAGATAGAAATAGACATTTCCACTTGTTTCTCTTCTAGTTGTTTGGTCCAACCTCAAACTTATAGTAGATTTAACTGGAAGGAAATTTACTGTAATTTATTTTATTTTTTTAAAATTTTTTTAGTTGTAGATGGACACAAATATCTTTATTTGATTCATTTATTTTTATGTAGTGCTGAGGATCGAACCCAGTGCCTCACGCATGCGAGGCAAGCGCTCTACCACTGAGCTACAGCCCCAGTCCTACTGTAATTTATTTTACTGCATCCAGGTAGCAAAGCTGTTCTTTGGGCCTACCCCTGGGGGCACTCTGAGGTAGAGCTCGCTCCTCTCTCGGGGGAATGTGGGTAAGTCCCAGTGTTGTTGGCTTCTTGTTTCTCTGGGGCTGCTCTCCAGACTCAGAACAAAACCTACCACTCATTCACAATGATGTTCTCTTCTTTCTGGAAGGAATGGGGATGAGGGGAGGAGGGATGGATCCTGGTATTAAAAATAAAGACCCTGCTTACAATTCAGAGAGCTGATAGTTCTGTGGGAACTGGTTTTTTGTTTGTTTTGTTTTTACTTTTCATAAAGTGAATCTTCATGGTTTGTTATGAGTTGCTGCTTGTGATGTGTTTCATTCATTCTTCTATTGATTACATCAGATTACTTTCAAATTTAATTTTTAGAAGGAAAGGAAGAAGTAGATATTATCCCAAAAGGGAAAAAGTTAATTGCAGTTTTTCCATTTTTTTTTAGTTGTTGATAGACCTTTATTTTATTTATTTATATGTGGTTATGTGGTGCTAAGAATCGAACCCAGTGCCTCACACATACTAGGCAAGCGCTCTATCCCTGAGCTACAACCCCAGCCCTCACTTTTTATTGAAACAGAGATAGTTGAGTTTTGGTTAATAAAACAAATTAAAAATCAAAAGGGAAATAATTTGTGTAGTATGGTGCTAGGCATGATTTGAGGCTGACCAGGCAGGTCTTCCAGATACCTATAGTTTCTTCTTAATTTCTAACATCGTAACTTGGTGTCTCCTTTAATAGCAATGATCACATTGACTGTTTTGATCATTTTCCACAGACCCTTTATAGACAGTTTTTCATCCAATAAAAATAAAGCATTGTGTAGGTGCTTGATCTCAATTAAAACAGTAGCTTGAGTTTTCATTTGGTTTAAGTAGGGCTGGGTGCTAAATAGTGATGAATCTGGTAGGAAAATCTAATAGAGAAACCTTGGATTGCAGGAAGAAAAAAGTGAAACCTGCTGGAACTCTGACAAGGAATATAAAACAATTACAGTCTGATGCTATCTCTTCAGAATTGACTGCAAACTCCCTCAGGGCAAGAGCTGTGACATCTCTCTAAGCCTTGCTGGATGCTGATGGAATTGTGTTGCCAATATTGGCTTCCTCTGTTGCCCATAAGGCTCTTTGGGAATGTTAATGGGTACTGAGATCCCTTTCCTCAGGGGGGCACGTTTCAAATGATCAAGTACAGAGCTTTTAGGAGTAACAGGGGGTCCTAAGGATTCCTTGGATCTTCAGAACATTTCAGAGGAATAGACCTTGAGACACAACTTAGATGAAGGAGGAGGGACAGAAGGGAATTCTAAGTCCTGCTGCTGTCTTTGTCATTTCTCAGGACAGAACAAGTTTTCCTGTAGGGTGTTCCGGTGATTTTTCAACCACAGGGTAAAACTGAAAGTCAAAAGAAACAGAGTTGCTTTTTTACTTATTGCAAAAAGAAGAACTTGCTACCCGCCTCCCAGAATTACAAGTTAGATTGCTTTATTTTTATTTCATTTTTTTTTAAAGTTTATTTTTAGCCAGGTGTGATGACATGTACCTCTAATCCCAGCTGCTTGGGAGGCTGAGGCAGAGGATTTCAAATTCAAGGCCATCCTGGGCAACTTAGCCAGACCTTGTCTCAAAAAATAAAAAGAGCTAGTAATGTTGCTCAGTGGTAGAGCAGCCCTGAGTTCCATCTTCAGTACTGCAAAATATAAAAGAAAGCTTATGATTGTATATATTTATGGGTACAATGTGATATTTTGATATGTATACATTCTGGGCTGATTATATCAAGCTAATTAACACATCTATCACAAATGCATTTATTTGTAATAAGAACATTTAAAATCTACTGTTTCAGCAATTTTGAATTGTACAGTACATTATTAACTACAGTTACCATGCTGTACAGATCCCTAAAACTTATTCCTCCTAACTGAAACTATGTACCCTTTCAGTACCTCATTCCTCCCATGCCCCCTAAACTCCCCAGCCTCTGGTGAGTTTCTGTATTCTATTGTAAGTGTAAAACTTTTTAAGGTTCCACATATAAGTGAGATCATGCATATTTGTCTTTCTGTGCTTGGCTTATTTCACTTAGCATAATGTCGTCCAAGTTGATCTATGTTGTTGCAAATGACAGAATTTCCCAAGAGAATTATTTGATTACTAATTGTGCTCATAAAACAGAAGTTACAGCCCTTGTCTTGGAAGATATAATATTTATCTATTAGAAACATAAAGTGTAAATGTCAATTTGACTTCTAAATATTCAATTATTATTTTGGCCTAATAGTTAAATAGGTATGTTGTTTTTGAGTCATATTTATAGATGTAGAATCTTTCACTGATGGCATTACTTATAATGTCACATTTATGGAGTGATATGAATAATTAATTTATCAGAACAAAGATCTGTTGATTCAAAGGTGGGCAGGGAACAGTGAAATAGGTATTCCTTTAATATTTGTATTGTATGTTTTTGCTATACTTTTATTTTAAAAACCGTTCTTTGAAGCTACTTGGTAAAGAATATTCAAATATACATGCATAGTTTGAATGTTTTTATGAATTTGCATTTTCTTTGTTTCAGACTTAGTGGAGTTTCAAATGGGTAGTCCCAAGAATGTGGGTCCCTTCCTTGCAGTGGACCAGAAGCACAACATCCTGCTCAAATACCGGTGCCATGGTCCTCCCATCCGCTTCACGACCGTCTTTAGCAATGAGCTCCATTATGTGGCAAATGAACTGAATGGGATTGTGGGTGGGAGGAACACAGTGATTGCCATAGCTTTGTGGTCTCACTTCAGCACCTTCCCTTTGGAAGTGTATATCCGTAGGCTCAGGAACATCCGTCGGTCGGTGGTCCAGCTCCTCGATCGAAGCCCTAAGACTGTGGTGGTCATCCGGACAGCCAATGCCCAAGAACTGGGGCCTGAAGTGAGCCTCTTCAACAGTGACTGGTACAACTTTCAACTGGACACCATCCTTCGGAGGATGTTCTCAGGGGTTGGAGTATATCTCGTTGATGCCTGGGAGATGACCTTGGCCCATTATCTACCCCACAAGCTGCACCCAGATGAAGTTATTGTGAAGAACCAGCTGGACATGTTCTTATCTTTTGTGTGCCCCTTGGAGACCTAGCTTGCCCTGGAGGGGACTAGAAGAATCACATTCTGTGACTTCCCCAGTTGATTTACAGTGCATAAAGTTTGTGGATGGCCCCATTATGAGATGACTATCATCAATATGTATAAAACTTCAAAAAGTGCTGTACGTTATATAATGACCTGTAAGGAGCTTGGAAAATGCAGGCTACATTTATATCTACCTATAGGATTTTTTTCCAATCTTGACTTAACCATGGTAGAATCCTTATTAACAGAATCTACACACTGTATTGCCCTTGTAACCAAAGATGCTAATGAGTTTATTTGAACTAGCTGCTTCTGGGAGTGGAGACTACTGTGTTAAAGCATGTGAGAAATGTTTTGATGTAAATGGAAGGGACAAATTTGGTTGTCAGTGGAAGTGTTTGTAGCTTATCTGGTAAAGGAAATTGAATATATCTGCATGAATAGTGCAAGTGGTCCATCTTTGGGGCTGAATTAAAGAGGGCTTATAGTCGCAGGCTCCTGTGAACACACTGAAGGCTGCAGTGTCCTGGGAGTGTCTCTTGATCTACTTTTTCTGAATTACTTGAAAAGGCCAATGTGCTTGGTCAAATTTTATAGTGTGGGATATTAAAAATTTCCTACTTTTATCTAGGAAAGAAATGAAGGGGGAAATATGAAAGCAGTATGGATAAAACCTGTGCTTTGAATTGATATTTGCATTGGATGGTTGTTTCTTATTTGGTTCTTATTTGGCTAAATTTTTGTGTGATGAATATTTATTCTAAAATGACCACTTTTGGAACTGAAAGGGGGAAATCTATACCCAGAAGTTTATTTTTATGTTCTAAAGTTTGAAGGGTTTTAGGAATTGACTTTTATGTAAATAATGCTATTTCTTATTATAAAGATGTAGAAGTTTTTTTCTGCCAATTTCAAGTGTTTCTTTTTTGATTATTTTTGGAACTACATACCAAAATTAGAAGTTAAAATCTCATTAGATATTAATAAAATCAGATATTAAAATTCATGACAGGTGTTCCTTATTTAGGCATATGTATACACATTCTCTCATGCTAAAAACTGTTCAATTGTCAGTTTTCTTTGTCTTTATTAGTTTCAAATGAGTTGAAGTTTGGGGTCATTTAAGTACTATTCCATGCTAGATGACAGTCTAGTTTTAATTGTTTTTAGGTAGACACATGAAGAAACTGGGAAGGCTTTAGAGATGAAGATGGATGCTGAAAGCATGAGAAGTATGCAAACTTAGAAGGATGGGTCAAAGAATTTGGGTTTTTTTTTTTGGTACTGGAGATTGAACTCAGGGGCACTCGACCACTGAGCCACATCCCCAGCCCTATTTTGTGTTTTATGTAGAGACAGGGCTCACTGAGTTGCTTAGCACCTTGCCGTTGCTGAGGCTGGCTTTGAACTCACAATTCTCCTATCTCAGCCTCCCAAAGTGCTGGGATTACAGGCTTGCGCCACCGCGCCTGGCTTAAGAATTTGGGTTTTTAATTTAATATCTAAGATCTTTCTTTCCTGTTATTAAAGATCATCACTTATAGTACATTTTATGGGCAAAGAGAATTTTTGTTTCCTGAGCCTGAAGAGGACCAAAGTAGTTAAATTAATTTTAATGGACTTTAAGCTTGTTATATTTGACAAAAATTCCATATTAGGGTTTGTGCCTCCAGGAATTGGGGAATTAATGTTTGTGGCAAGATGCCAGTGATTCTGATGCAGCAGTGGTGTTCCACACGTGAAGAAACATAGAAGGGAAAGAGGGGAGGTGGAACCAGGGAAGTAATACTGCTTGCCTACTGTTTCAAGGGCTAACTAATAACTTACTTAATTCTGATCATGATCCAACAGGGTATGTGATATTAGCTCCATTTTATAGATGAAGAACTTGAAGTTGGATTTGAACTAAGTGTTGGGGAGACCAGCTTCTTAGAATTTTGTAAAAAAGTTTTATTTTTATTTTTGGTAATGGGGATTGAACTCAGGGGTGCTTAACCACTGAACCACATCCCCAGACTCCCTCCCCCCTTTTTTTCTTTAGTCCCACTGAATTGCTCAGGGAGTCACTAAGTTGCTGAGTCTGGCTTTGAACTCTCGATCCTCCTGCCTCAGCCTCCTAAGTCACTGGGATTACTGGCACTGCGCCTGGCAGAAGTTTTTATTTTTTGAGAACTTTTTGGCACTTTCTCTAGAAGAATTGCTGGAGCAGGCTGAGGAGTCACTTTTTCAGGGCAACTTCAAGAAGAAAGCAAACACTGCATCTCCAAGGGTTTGGAGTGAGGCTGCTGCAACTGATTTTTTGTGACCTTGTCCAGTTTTAATTACTTTTTAATTTGATTACATAAGGTTCTAAAGATTTCATGGCATAGTTTTTTGAGGTAGTTTGTCACTTTCCTTCCTCTTTTGTCTTTCTGTACCATGTGTAAACTTTGATAGAGATTGAAATGTTACATAAACCTTTCTTAAAATAATTAGATATAGATTGAGTATCTCTAATCTGAAAATCCAAAACCCGAACTTCTCCAGAAACCAAAATTTGTTGAGCACCCAACATGATACCACAAGTGAAAAATTGTACATCTAACCTCATGTGATGGGCCACAGTCAAAAAAGATGCACCAAAAATGTCACATAAAATTACCTTTTGGGCAACATGTATAAAGTGTATATGAAACAAAGTTCATGTATAGACTTGGGTCACGTCACTGAGATATCCCATATAAATATGCAGATGATCTAAAATCCAAAACATTCCAAAATCCAAAACACTTCTGGTCCCAAGCATTTTGAATGAGGAATACTCAACCTCCACAATACTTTCTTCTGAAAATGTAATTTTAGGACAGTACCACATAGTTGTAAATATTAGCATTTCTGCCAAAAAGTAGTTTGTTTTATATATATGTTTCTCATTATGAATATAAAGGGTATCATACTTTTTTAAAGACTACAAAACCTAGAAGAAAAATCTGGATAAAAATCTATAGTTCTATTACATGAATGCAAAGAATATCAGCATTTTTATATATTTTCTTCCAGGATTTTAACCACATACAGTGGGCCCTTCATATCTGGATTCAACAAACTTCAGATAAAAATAGTTGGGAAAAATTGCATCTGTACTGAACACATACAGACTTTTCTGGTTCTTACTCTCTATACAATATAGTATAACACATTTACATAGCATTTACATTGTATTAGACATTATAAGTAATCTAGACATGATTTATTAGATGGGAGGAGGAACAGAAGTTATACAACACCATTTTACTTAAGGACTTGAGCAGCCTCAATTTTGGTATCTGCAGGGATTTCTAGAACCAAAATACAGAGAGACAACTGTCGTTAATAGAGAATATGTAATTTGGATCTGTTTTTTAATTTATAGTATGAATATGTTAAATAGCCTTAATAATTATAAAGATCTGTCCAGTAGTTCTAATGATGTTTATATTATCTAAGTTGGCCATTATGGTTTAATGTTTAGGCTTATAATAAAATATTAAAACAATGGTTTATGTATAATTTCATTGGATTAAAATATGGACTTTTATTTTGGAGTGACAGTATTTAATATAATTTAGTGAATCTCATATTCCAGAACTAAAGAGATTGATTTGATGGTATTGTGAGAGGGAGAACTATAATAAGACCCTTCTATGCCAATTATATTTTATAGAAGTTGTTTAAGTAACCTTTCTTTAGCAGATAGCAAACAGAACTTTGGTGTTCCAGTATGATCCATTTAAATTTTCTTTTTCTTTTTTACCTTTATTTATTTGTTTTTATGTGGTGCTGAGGATGGAACCCAGTGCGTCACAGTTGCTATGCAAGTGCTCTACCACTAAGCTGCAAACCCAGCCCCTAGGATGCTCCCTTTTTATCATTCCATAATTCTATTAAATATCACTTGACTGACATTTCCTGGCTCAGGTCTGAAGTTTCAGATTGATAATCAGGGTTTATGACAAGAACAAATACAGTAAGTATTTACAGTCATGTGTTAAATATCAGAAGTCTGTTTCTGTTAAAGGAAATGGTGATCACTGAGCAGTACAGGGAAATAAACACCCAAGGGAGACAACAGAAATAAGATTCCTCAACCCTTCAGAAAAGCTGATTAGCATTATGTTTGTGGGTTCTGGGTAAATTCAGCTTTTAAATATTAGCTAGTCACTAACACCAGAAATTCATCTTTAAATGTACTCATTTTCCTGTGTGAAGCATTATTCTCTCCAGTTTATTCAACAGTGCAGTCTCAGAGTACTCAATGTCTGGCACTGCTGTGTACAATAAAGAATAAGATTTGGAAGGAGCTGTTTTTCTCTTCGAAAATGATCATGCATTGTCCGGAGGCTTACGGGCACTTGGCAGCATAGGGAGAATGGGAGGTGGTGGAGGTCAGCAGGTTGTTGAGGGCAGAAATTTATAGGACACAGAAGCTGGGAGAACACAAATGCACTGCACCAACTTCAGGTTGAAAGTGCACTTAATTTTTTAAAAATGTAAAATACATTATATATATAATTTCCTCTTTAATATTTTGCATTAAATGGGAGGAGGTTAGGCCTCTGGAGTTTTAAGGACCTGCATGTAGCTATAGCTACGCCCATTTCTAGTGCAGAACCAGACATGTTCATCTCCTATGTAGTTACAAAACTGGAGACCTGGAGAAGACAACTCTTAAAAAAGGAGAAAGATAAAGGAAGCACTAGAGTTTATAGTAGCAAGGGTCCCAAAAGAAAAAACGACAATGAAACTAAACGTGATAGGAGAAATCCTTTCAATGTGATCCGATGGTACATTCTTTGTTTACATCCACCCCACCCCCATCGCCAGTGAAAATAATCGCGTTCCAGGACCACCGCTTGATTTATGCTACAGATTCCTCGTCCTTTAATTGGTCAATGAAAGCACCTGACAGGGATACTGCTTTTTTGGATTGAGGTGTTTAAAACGCTGCGTTGTGGAAGGCAAGCTCCCCTCAAACCCCCATTCCAACCCACACTGAGGCCATACAGGAAAAAGCGAAATAAGTAGAGGCGGCTCTGATGAGAAGTCAGCTCTAATGCCCGCTGTAGATTCATCGGGGACATTTAAGAAAGGCATCTTAAGAAAAAAGTTCTGTTGCTAGACGTGGCCTCTGATCCCTCCGCGCGATTCCAGGCCGGGTCTTGGAGCCCGCCCTCAAGGGGAATGTCCCCGACTTGCGTCTTTACCTTTTCGGTCTGGGAATTTCCAGTGTGCGGAAAAAAATCCACAGACCTAGTCCTGGCTGTCCCCTCCCGCCTCCCCTGGCCCTCTGTGCCCACGCAGAGGATGGAACCAGAGACTGGGTTCTGCCTTTCAGAAAGCTCGCGCTCCCTTCCCCGCCCCCACCGCCCGCTCCAGTGGGGAGCAGCAGGCGAACCGTATAAAGGGTGCCGGGGACTCGGCAGCCTTCTGCTGCCACGAGGTCGGAAGGCGAGCTGGTAGAGAAAAGGCGGCCTCGCTGCTCCTTATCATGTAACCTCAAAAGGAAGCTGATCATCTTTTTCATGCTCTCACGTACTTGGTTTATTATCGCTGATTACAGCTGGAAACACTTGACTTGCCTTTACGTATTTGTATGACTTGACTCTTCAAGCACAAAGGTATATTTTTATTATTTGATATTTAGTATGAAAAAGTGTCTTAAAATGCTAAGTTCCCGCCCCCTTTCTTTCCTTGGGAATCACTTTCTGACGTTTGAGTAATCATATTTGCTTTGGGGCAAAATATTGAGGGGGGCAGGGTTTTTTGGGGGGGGTCGGGATGATTTTATAGTTCGTTAATAGCAAGAACGGTGTCTGTTTATCTTAAAGGCAAAGACCCAGGAGGGACTAAGATGCTGATGGCGGAGGTGGATAGCACAGGGGGCCTAGGCAACCTAAATCTCTTGTGAACAGGCAGCCTAATGACGTAGAACTGTGATGCCCCAAGGCAGAGGAATGGCTTTAGAAGTCTGCTTTTCCACGAAGGGTAGCCATGTCACTGTTTTCCAAGTATATCTGAGTATATAGAAATATTTGGTAGCTTGCCCTTAAAAATTCTTATATTACCTCTATAAAATTAAAATTTATGAATGACCATTTTGTGAATGAGGGAAATGTAAAATTTGATGACTTGGCTGGATTCACAACAATTTGTATCAAGTATTTTAAGGGGTTTTGTCCAGATAAAAGCATGTTTCTATGTAGGATGAATTAAGATTCTCTTCACAGGGATAGGAAACTGGCTGCAGTGGTTGAGGGTGTTGTCCCAAAGAGGATGACATTCATTATGTAAATTTTTGTGCTCGGTTATATCTCTCTCTATATATATATACCCTCAATTTGAAACTGGCATCTGAAGAAATACATTATCTGGCTGAGTGGAATATTTTTTGCCTTTCTTAGTCAGACAGTAGGTTGTTTCACAGTAAAAGGAGACTAAAGTTTCCAAGCCCATTCACCACTCTCAGTATTCCTTGATAGAACAGGGAGTCAGTCACAGGGTCATCTAAATATGCAGGTAACCCTGAAGTCTTTTTATTAGCTTCAGAATACAAAGATGTGATGTAGGAGTGGCTCCACCATCTCTTCAGCATGGTTTAGCTCAGGCTAAGGACACAATTGGGCCAGTGAGGAACACAAGGAACACATGGAAGAGTCCATCTGGGAAAGAGTTAGCAAAGGAACCCAGTGCACAGCACACCATTGTTTAAACCTTTGGTATCCTTTCTAATGTGGAGGTGAGAACCACCGTCAGCCCAAGTGAGTTGTTCAAATACTGATTTTTCCTCACTCAGGGAGGGGAGGCGAACCCTTGTCCTTGTACTTTGTCTTGAAATAGGTCCTGCTTTCAGAAATCAAAATATACTCTCCAAGAAGCTAGACTCCTGAGAACATTATTAAGGCGAAGACTTTCTAATTTTTCTAAGATCAACCATGAATTACTCCTGAAAAAAAAATTCCTTTTGGCTTTTAACTTGATGCTGATTTGGTGGTCTCTTGATTTTTTCCCCCTCAGGTTAATAGGAAGATCAAGAGGGCCCAGGCTGAACTTCACCTTTTGACTTCCCTGGCCTGATGCTGAACTCCCAAGGGTGAGAAGGGCAGATTTTTCTAACCAAGGAGGATCTCAGTGTCATTCAGGTCTTGGCTGATGAAGTAAAAATGGGGAGTGGGATGTTTTCTAAGGGTTCTAAGATTCTTGTCTTAACCAATTTTTGAAGTTGTTTCAAACTATTATGAATTTTACTTATAGGCATGTTACTAAGATATCTGGTGAACTAAAGCTTTTTGATGTTTAGCATTTTTTCAACAAATTTGTTGAATTTCCATTATTTTTAATGGGAGGAGCATATGAACACATCTAAGAGGGAAATTCACCTCTCTGCTGACCGACAGTTTCAGGGTTTGGTAATCTTTAACAGGCTCCGAAAGCATCATACTCTGAGTTTTGGTGAAGAGGTTCATTAAAGCTAGCATATGTGGTTTCAGATTAAAGTACTTCCTGTTCCTTTATTTTGGAGCTCTCTGTGAGGTAAAACATTTTTCCTTTCAAACTTAGTGGTTAAAATTATCTTACTGGAGGAGTTAGTGCACTAGGAATTAACAAGTGTTTGTAAACACTTGTTTTAGGAGTTGACCAACAAGAGTGCCTTTAGCCTTCATGATAACATTTGGTTAGCCTTATATTATGGATGAGGAAATTGAGACTCAGGAGGATTGAGCAATTGGCTCAAGATCCTTCAGGTAGTAAGTGGCAGAGCCCTGGTTTGCCACCAGGCAAAAATACAATAGGGAGAGGTCCTTTCTTCCCAGGGCCCTGAATTACCTAGGCCCCCTTCCCAATTCACACACTTGGCCACCACCTCTTTCCTATTCATAGTTAACTAATAAAGTTTTAGTTGATAACTGCCATAACTCTCTGTATTTTAAGAAGACCACAGGAAAATGCTTTAGAACTCAGAGCAAAGCTATATGGGTGGCTGAGCTAATATTTTGGAGAAAGGCAGCCTTTTGCTTATTAAGCCATTTTTGGAAACATCTTGGATTGTAAAGAAAGGGGGTATTGGGCTATCCATTTTTCTTGCTTCTGGCAGGACCTTTCCTTCCATGTTAGAAAGTGAAATGTTGGAGCATTCTGAGTCACAGCTTTGGTGAAGGGTCCATGGTGGCTGCCTCTAAAGAGTGGAGCCTTGGGCACCTACCAAACCCATTCACCTGTTCCAAACTATCCCTGCAAGAGCCAGGATCAGTTAGTAAACTACCTGAATTAACTTCTTCCAGAGGTAGCTCCCAGGTAGTAATTCGCATGCTTTAGGTCCTGGGTGATTTCTAAGAAATCTCCTGTGATCCCTTTCTGATAAACATTTCCTATATGCTCTATAGGAAATAGATTCATTTGACAGGAGTAATAAGTCAATCTAAATGGATGATTAAAAATAAAATGCTTTGAAAAAAAACAGTACTGGAGACTGAACTCTGGGGTGTTCTATAACTAAGCTACATCCCCAGTCTTTTTTATTTTTTTGTTTTGAGACAGGGGGTCTAAGTTGCTCAGGCCGGCTTCAAACTTCTGCCTCAGCCTCTCAAGTAGTAGACATGTGTATGCTAATGCACCCAGCTTTATATTTGTCTTTTAGGGCAGTTATTTCTTTTCTTTTTTTTGGTACTAGATATTGAACTCTGGGGCACTTGACCACTGAGCTATATCCCCAGCCCTATTTTGTGTTTTATGTAGAGACAGGGTCTCACTGAGTTGCTTAGCGCCTCGCCATTGCTGAGGCTGGCT
Organism: Geosciurus inauris; assembly: GCA_004024805.1. Lineage (NCBI taxonomy): Eukaryota > Metazoa > Chordata > Mammalia > Rodentia > Sciuridae > Geosciurus > Geosciurus inauris. The sequence goes on from PVHX01003258.1 coordinate 36,785, forward strand.
TTGAACTTGAGGTTCTCCTGTCTCAGCCTCCCAAAGTGCTGGGATTACAGGCTTGTGCCACCGCGCCCAGCTAAGGCAGTTATTTCTTAATGTGAGTAGAGTCACCTCCTAGGAACCTTGCTGAACTACAGGCTCTGTTTCAGCACATCTGGGGAGGAGCCTGATTCAGCCTTTTTTAACAAGTCCTAGGTGATACCAATGCTGCTGGCCCAAGGTTTGAGTAGCAAAATTATAAAGCCCTATAAATTTCTGTTAGCAAGAAAAATTATGCAGTTTTCTGTAAAATCTGCATTATTTTACCATGTGTGAAAATAAATCCTGTCATGGTTATGTTAAACAGTGGTAATACTACATTCTCTATTCATGATGCCAAATATCTGAATTAAACTTACCAAAATTCTGTTAAACACCTAGATGCTGTATCTAGCTATACAATGCTAACCTCCAGATATTTGGAGACAGTAGAAATGAATTTCTCTTTTTGTTCAGATGTTTAGCAGTGTTCAGATACTTTTAATACTGATATGAGACTTTGGACACATTCTAGTATTGAGTACTATATGTGCACCCTCAGTTCTCTGATTTTTTCAGTCATATTTGCTATTTTTTTTTAAAAGACAATTCACTGTACACATTTTATTTACAGTTTTGTACACTGTCTTAATATGAATGGGACCGCTTTTCTACTTGAGCCATTTTTAACCAAAGCAAAATAACCTAAGTAATACAAAGTGTTAAAATACAGCATAAAGATACAAAAACAGATATACTAATTCTAGTTAGGAATGTAATTATGATGTTACGTTTTTTTATAATCCACAATTATGTTTAGGAAATCACACAAACATAGATCACTGATTTGAATGAAATGCATAAATTTGTAGCAAAGTTTTGTAGTTACAAAAAACAAAAAAATTACCAAAGAATGCACAAAATTAATGTTTATTCCACCTTTGTGTCATATTCCTGGATCCTTCACCAATGTCACATGAGGAAAAAACAAAAGCAAAACAAATGGAAAACTGAAATTAGAATCACTAATGTTATCAAGTAGGGAAACAAATAAATTAAAATCTAGCAGCCATCAGCAAGAGTACAGCAAAGATAATGCTGTCAAAAGAAAGAAAGAAAATTGCTAGAAAACTGTATGCATCATACTCTTTCAAACCAGCAAAA
>PVHX01003258.1:47387-147352 GCA_004024805.1 Geosciurus inauris
AAGTTTATTGAGGAAATAGGCACACAGGCCAATCGATTGGGGTCAGCTCTCCTTTCCTTCAGAGAGTGACCCCGAAGTGAGGGTTTCAGAGGTTATTATAGGGTGGGCTAGCTACATGACTCAGGAAAACATGATTTGGCAGGTATTCAACCTATAGTTATTTACAGTTCAACTGTGACAGTGCCTCCTATGTCCCCTTCCAGTTCCTGGAACTTTAGGTAACTGGCCAGGGGGTCTGGCAGCCTGTGGTTTTGCCCCCCCACCATCCATGAGAAGCAAGCATAGCAAAGCATTAATCACAGAAGCACAAAGAGCAGGTTAGCAGATACATGCAGGCCTGAGCCAGAGTGACTCCATTTTGTGTTTGGATTTTACAATACAAAGCCTGCATGATGAGATGAAGTAGTGAATGATGGAGGCCTTGTGTCATAGGCTATTATGTAAAGGTTACTTGAACACAGGCATTGTGATACTGATACTAACCATTGATGTGATAACCCAGATGGCTACTAAGTGACTAAGAGTAGACAGTAGATACAGTGAGTATACTTTAGAGAAAGGCATGATTCATGTCCAGGATGGGACAGAGGGGACAGATCAAGATTTCATCACACTATGAAGGATGGTGCATAATTTAAAACTCATGAATTGTTTATTTCTGGAATTTTCCATGTAATATCTCCAGACTATGGTTTACTGCTAGTAACTGCAGAAAATGAAACTGCAGATAAGGGTGGGGGATGGCTACTGTGTGCTAGTTATTTAAAGGATGGATGTAATGTGAGATCTAAAACCATACTGATAAACTTTTTCTACACTGATCCATTTAAATCCATTGGTGCTTCTTGCCCTTTGAATGAATATTTTACCCTTTGTGATTTCATAATGTTGCATTGTTCATTTAGAAAATATTAATTGAGTTATATAAAATTTCCAAATGATGCCATATTTAATTATATAATATTTAAAAAATCACATTTGTGAGTAACATCACCACAGGTGTCTCATCAAAAAAGTCTTCAAGTATTGAGCAGCTGTCAAACTCAGGATGCTCTGATAGAAGTTTCCCAAAATTCATTTCATTCATAATATTCATTTGAAAACTTAAATTTTATCATCAGTAACAGATACTCATGTTAGCTATTTTCCTTGAGATAACAGGCTTACGTTGTTCATTAAAAAAAAAAAATTGACAAATACCAAAGTCTGAATAAACTGTCAGTCAAGTAAAATTGGTGTGCTGTGGCAAACAGTGATTAGCTCAGCTCATAGTTCAGTGTTTGATCATACCAAATGACTAAGTCATGTTCAATCTAATAGACTTGCACTTTCTAGGAGGTAATCATTAAACTTCAGTATGCAACACAAACTTCTATGCATATTTCCAATTTTGCCACACAGAATTGTAAAATTATGTACATTTCAAGGGTCAAGATTTATTGTTTTTTTTTTTCTTTCTTTTGTGATGCTGGCAATTAAGCCCAGGGTCTTACACACACTCAGCAAGTACATTACTACTGAGCTACATCCACAGTCCAAAGGTCAAGATTTAATAAAATTAATAATCATAGTTTCATCTAGGACTTCATTAAAGCAAAACTGGTTTTAAACATAATTCTGCAAGTGAGTGGTGGTGAAGAATAGAACAATTAATTGGTTCATTTTGCTGCCTTTCCTTGATTTGTTCTGAGGCACCAGCAGCTTTCCTGATCATTACTTTTGTACCATCCTTGTAACTGTCAATGTACTTGTTCCAGGATAAATGATGAGATTCAAAAAAGTTATTGTACACTTTGAACATTTCAGTGCACCTTGTGTTTGTTGTCAAGCATTCATATAAAAGATTGAATAATTAGCTAGTGCTGATAGCAGATGAATATAACCAACATAGTTTGAACAGTTCTGTAAATTTGTCCTTTCTAAGGCATAAGTGTAATTTGGCAGACAAGATCAGTTTGCAGTTAAATCTTTAATTCAGTGAGTAACTGTACCTTTGGAAGTTGGTGGTGCTGTGATTTCTTTTGCTGACTTTTCATCTACAAGGCTTCCAGGAAAATAAACTTTTAGTCTTTATGGGTTTCTTACCTGTGATGTTCACTTCCTCAGCCAGCATAGCACAATAACGCACTCTATAAAATACTAGCTTTTTCATTTCAAGTGTGAAAAGCTCTTCTAAATATTTTTTGGCTTTTCAAAATTTGTTACATTTACAGTTAATTATAGTTATCTACTGGGGGTGTAGCTCATGGTAGAGTGCTTGCTTAGTATGCAGAATGCCCTGGGTTCAATACCAAGCAACACACACACCCACATACACACATACACACACCACCACACACATACTCAATTCCTTAACATAACTGGGACCATAAAACTATTCAAAATGTTTTATTGTATAAAACACGATAAGGTAAGTTATTAACAGTTATAAAGCCAAGGAAAAGATATCCTTTCAGTCACTTTGGAATCGATTTCTTCTTTTCATGAGTGACAAAACTCTCTGTTGTCATTTTCATCTTTTTTTTTAGTGTTTTTAGATATAGATAATACATCTGAACCTTGAGAAAATGTTTTCTAATTTCCCTTTATAAAGCAAAAGAGCAGACTCCATCATCAGACAGATGAGAATTTTAATCTCTCTTCACCTTTGATGAGTTTGGACAAATTCTCATTTTTTTGTAAGTAGTTTTTGTGCAGCAGGAATCTGGAAGTGGCATTGGGGTTCTAGCTGAATGTTTCTCATGAAATTATAAACAGTATTATCAACTGAATCATCTGAAGGTTGTGTGGAGTTCAAGGATCTGCTTTTAAAGTAGCCACTCAAGGTCGAGTGCCTCCTCTGAGTTCAATCCCTAGTACCAAAAAATAAATAAAGTAGCCACTCAAATGACAGTCAAGTTGGTGCTGCCATCACCAAAATGGAAAAGTGGACTTTTCCAGACAGTGTTCTCATAACATGGTGGCTTTCTTCGCCAGAGTGAATGTTCAAAGGTATTGGATTAGAACAGTGAGGGTGTTGTATCATTCAACCTAATAGACCAAATCAAGTTTAGACCTCAACTTAAATGAAGCAAAGTATATCTAATTTTTCTTCTTATAGCAATGTCAACAAAACCCATTCCTGACCATGTTGGGGACACTTTCTGGGAATTGGCAGTTTTGGTCTTCTCAAACAGTACTATTGCTTTGATATTTCATGGATAATTTGTTTATTGTAAAACATTAGTCATATATTGACTATATTAAGTTCTCTGGAGACTGTAATTTTTGTGGATTTTGTCACTAGATCTGGCCCCAGGAGGTCTTCAGAAGGGAAAAGTGGACTTCAAATCAGCCCTGGTAGGTTCTCTTCTTACACCACAAAAGGGAATTTCAGGATGTGTGAAAGAGGCACAGGCAAAGAGTTATTCAAGAAAGCAAATAATAGAGTGAGATATGCACTCAAAGGGAGAGAGCGAGACACACTTTTTGGGGTCTCAGCGCCTTCTTCTTTTTTTTTTTTAAAGGATTTTTATTTATTTATTTTTAGTTGTTGATAGATCTTTATTTTATTCACTTATTATTTATGTGTGGTGCTGACGATCGAACTCAGTGCCTCACGCTAGGCAAGTGTTCTACCACTGAGCTATAGCCCCAGCCCTCAGGTGCCTTCTTTTAAAGGAAACTTCTTAAATGGTGAGCATGAGAAGCATATGAGGAGTGGTGTCAACCTAATGAACCCAATTCTTTTGGTTGATCAAGGAGCACCGAGTGGGTCACAGAGGTCTGAATCTCTTTTAGAATCTTCAAGTTGACATTACCTAGTTAACAGCACTTGGTTAACCCATATTATTGGTTTTGTGTTTTTTTGTGTTAGTCAGCTTTTCACCATTGTGACCAAAATATCTGGCAAGGACAACTTAAAGGAAGGAGAGTTAATTTGGGCTCATGGTTTCAGAGGTTTAGTCCATGCTGGGCTAACTCCATTGCTGTGGGCCCAAGGTGAGGCAGAACATCATGGTGGAAAGTCATGGCAGAATAAAGCTGTTCAACTCATGACAGCCAGGAAGCCGAGAGCCGGGCCACAGGCAAGATGCACCATTCCAGGGCATCTCCCCAGCCCCCTGCACTGTGACCCACATCCTCCAGTCACATCCCACCTGACTACAATTACCACCCAGTGAGTCTGTTCAAAGTAGGATGGACTGATTAGGTTAGAGCTCTCACAATCCAACATTTCACCTGCATTAACACAGGAGCTTTTGAGGGACATGGCATATCCAAACAATAACCAATTTTTGTCTAGGGTTCTTTTAATCAGTCTAAAAATAACATTCTGTAAACTAACAAAGACAATACTCTAAGATGTAGTGGACCTCTTAAGAATTCAGGCCTGGAGGAAAACAGTCCTGGGTTGGTGGTAGTGAAGTTGAGGGCCTTCATGAAGTTTTTAGATTTAAAGCTACAATCCTTTTTTCCTTTCCTGTTTTTCTCCTTTCTACATATCATTATTTCTTCTACCTCAGTTTGAATTTTGTTTTCTTCTTCATGAGAGTTGAACCCATGGCCTTGCACATGCTAGGCAAACACTAAGCCATATCCTAGCCCTTCTTATTTTGAGACAGGGATTTGCTAAACTGCTTAGGCTGGCCCCAAACTTGTGATCTTCTTGCCTTAGCCTCCTGAGTAGCTGAGATTAGAGTTATGAACCATCACACCTCTCATTGAATTTTTACATACCAAGTAGAACAGTAAATAACTTTAGGGAGAAGATTCATTTTGAAAAACAAATTGCCTATGAATTTATTTGAATGGGCATTTAAGTCCTTTATTATACATAAAATGGGTTAATGTGGAGGAAAAACTTCCAAACAGATTTGATTGAGAAAGTCCAATGTATTGAGGTTCTCCAAAGAAACAGCCCATCTGGCATATATGTTGGTACATAGAGATGAAGGAATGGCTAATACTATTACGGAGGCCAGGCATACTTACTATCTGCTATTTGCAAACTGGAGAACTAGAAAAGCCAGTGGTGTAGTTCTGATACAAGCCCAAAGGCCTGAGAAACAGGATCTGGTGACATAATCCTCCATTGGAATCTCAAGGCCCAAGAATCAGGAGTGCTGTCTTTTTTTTTTTTTTTTTGGTACCAGGGATTGAACTCAGGGGCACTTGACCACTGAACCACATCCTCAGCCCTAATTTGTATTTTTTTTAGAGAAAGGGTCTCATTGAGTTGCTTAGTGCTTCACTGTTGCTGAGGTTGGCTTTGAACTCATGATTCTCCTGTCTCAGCCTCCCAAAGTGCTGGGATTACAGGTGTGCACCACCATGCCCGGCGGGAGTGCTAATGTCTAAGAACAGAAAACAGATAAATAGCTCAAGAAGAGAGACTGTACCTTTTCGTTTCATTCAGCCCTTAATAGATTAGATGATATCTGCTCATGTTGGTAAGGTTATATTCTTTACTCAGTCTTGATTCAGTGCTAACAACACCCTCATAGACATACAGAAAAATAATCTTTTACTAGCAGTATGAGCATCCTTAACTCACTCAAGTGGACACATAAAATTAACATCACACTAACATCTCATCTGGACCATTTTAAAGTGATTTTATTTCTAAGAAACAGCAGTTACTAGAGCCTTGTATTTTCCACAGGTATATTAAGAGAGTTCTTGCTGATTTATTTGTTATCAAAAATTGGGTGGAGGGAGAGGCAGTAACAAGTTACAGGGTAATGCCAAATTTGTGAGAAACAAGGAACTATTTACTTTGGAACTATCCCCGCCAGGGTCTGATAACTATTAATACTAAGTTACAATCCAAGTTTATTATGCCCTTCCCTCTTTCCTAGGACCCATTCTGCTTCTGCTGATTTTCCTTTGATCTGAACTTCACACCCCTGTTCACCTGTTCCTGGCTTCAAGCCACCAAGGGATTGGGACCCTTTCATTTTTCTTCACCACCAACTATTCCAGACCTATATATTCTGCCCTGGCAATGTGGTCCTGCTGTGTTTTCATGTGTTTCCCCTTTTGCCACTGTTTCTGGCCCAGGATCAGGTCAGTTCTCTCCTGATTGCAATCCTTTCTAATGGCCTCTGGGCCTTCAGTCTTACCTCCCGTAAACTGATTCAGTGTCTTAGTGGGTCCCTGGAGGTACTCCAAAGGCACCAAGTTATCTTTTACATTTGTCAACATCTTCCCTTTGACTGTCCTATAAGGGACTGTAAAGTCTAGGCTGACTCCTCTCCTTAATTCTTTTGCTCATGCCGTCCTTCCTCCTACATGCTGTGGCTGAAATCCCACCCATCCTTTAAGGCCTGTGCAAAGTCACCTCTTTTGCAAACTTTTCTCGTGACCTCTCCTCTCCTCTACCAGACAAGTCTCCCTTTTTAGGCTGCTTACTGAACTTTGTATCCCTCGTGATATTTAATCATAATCGGTTCCTCTTCACATAGTATGTGTGTACTTACCTTATCAAACCTACAAGTTATAATGTACTTGAAAGATAGACTTAATCATGCATCTTTTTCTCCTGACAACTAGCATTTCCCCCCTTCTAATTGGACTTCGATACATAGTTGTAATAAACCCATTGGAAAAAGTTCAAATTCCTGTGTTTATCAAACAAAATGTAAAGCTATACAGACTTTTAAAAATCTCATATATACATAGGCACATGTATGTACATCATTTAGCTAAGATGACTTTAGTGTGTAGTATTGAGAGCTACAAAAGAGTTGACATTACTTTTTATTCCGGGGCTTCAAAAATAAAATATATAAAAAAAATAAAAAATTGTAGCCCAGATAGTTTGAGGACAGAAAAATGCTTCAACCTCTCTTTGAATTTGAGACTTTGCCTACAAGGACCCTGACAAACTTCTAAATTTTGAGAAGGGAAAGTGTTCTGAGGCTTAGTAGGAGACTTCTTAACTCTGTGGCAGTAGAGAAGCTCTCCGTGCCAGCGCGCCCCAGTGGGCAGGAAGGTGGCACGGGGCTTGCACCTTCCAGGACTTCCCACTCTCCCGGAACTAGGCCGACCAGCCCTCACCGCGGCCTCCCCGCCTCCCCTAGTAGGCCTCCATCCCTTGGGCCAAACGCCCTCCTCCTGGGCACCTAGGCCCAGCCGGGGATGCGGCGCGCCGAGAGCAGGGCTGGCTCCGGGTGGATCGCTGGGGTAAGGGTCCTGATCCGGGAGGCTGAAGGCTGCGCTCCGCGGAGGTTTCCAGGTGAAGGGCTGCAAAACAACCGGTCGGTCTGGGCGGAGCCGGGCGGGCGGGGCGAGGGCGGAGGGCATATTGCCTCATCCTGTACATTTTACTGGAAACGACGCATCCGGAGGAGGGGTCTGGAGGAGGCTCCGGCGCCGCCAATGGCCAGGCTGGGCGCGGCGGCCAGTTAAATAGCCGGGCAGCCCGCGGCGCGCCCGTCTGCGCCGGAGCCGCCCGTAGCCGCCAGTAGGTCCCTAGCCAGACACCCCGCGGCCGGAGGCAGCCGTGTGCAGCGAGCCGGTGGCGCAGGTGTCGGGGGGCTCCGATCGCTGAGCCCAGGAGCATGATTGTGGACAAGCTGCTGGACGACAGCTGCGGCGGAGAGGGGCTGCTGGACTCTCCCGGCGACTGCAGCCTCATGACCAGCCCGCTCAACCTGGCCTACTTCTACGGCGCGTCGCCGCCCGCCGCGGCCCCGGGCGCCTGTGAGGCTGGTTGCTCCTCGTCGGGGTCCTCGGCGCCCGCTTCGCCGGGCTCCGACTCCTCTGACTTCTCCTCCGCCTCGTCAGTGTCCTCCTGCGGGGCCGTGGAGTCCCGGCCGAGAGGCGGCGCCCGCGCCGAGCGCCTACAAGGTACCCGTAGGCCGCGCGGTGTGCGGCAGCTGCGCCCAGGTTGCTTGGGGTCCACAGGCCTGGGAGGGGGGGCGGGACTGCCCCGATGGGAAGGGCCTTGGCCAGATGTAAGGTGGCCCCACCGCCTTCCTTAGCAGCACATTAGCCATCATTTATTAGGCGACTGCTGGATGCCTTGCCCTGAGCTGGGCGCCTTATATCCCTCTAGTTCCTTTGACAGTGTGCAAAGTTGGGGCGCCGTTCACCTGACCTGAGTTTGAAGCACCCGGAGTCTAGCGCTGAATTCAGAAGGAACAAACGATATTAGATTGAGATCTCTCATGCGCACTCCCTCCTCTCACTCTCTGCCCCCCCACCCCGTATTGAGTAATAATATACTATGTCGAGGTTTGGGGGTCTGATGCAGGTGTGATTTTCTTGAGGCAATTTTACTGAAAAACTGCGGCAGAGGACAATGAGAATTGGTAAAAGTCATGACTTATTTCTTCCTAAGCCTGGAAATGTTAAGTAAAATTTTAAGTAATTTCTGTTCCTTACCATCAAAGGACAGAAACTGCTCTTAATCAAGATGTAAGGGAAAGGTGTACTTAAAAACAACACAAGTTATGCCCTTAGTTTGTGGTGTTGGGGAGTTTCGGAAGCCTGCCAAGAATTTTGTGGTCAGGTTTTTCTGTGTGCTTTAGAATGGATAAGCTCTATCCAGCAAAGAAAGGCAAACTGTTTCCTTTCTTTGGTTGTAAATTAGTTTCCTCTCTTAATGAACGGAGTTGCATAATTTGGGGAAAACAGGATGCACTGTGGGTAAAAATTTAACACCGAGATAATCTTAAATGTTAAAGTCTTGCTGGCATGATTTTAAAAGAACATTTCTTTTCAGTGATTCCCACTGTTAACCACCCGTTTTGTTTTTTGTTTTAAAAGATTATTTTTCATCTAAAATTATTTAAACAGTGATTTAAGCCACAGTGTGTTAAGAAGGTAGCCCATCTGAAAATTGTATTAAGGATCTTTTCTGAGTTCCTTAGGATCTTTGGCTTTCCTTTGGCTGAAACTTATTTTCCTAGTTCTTGGTTTCCCGCACAGCCTAGGGGGATTCCTGAAACTGCATTTTTCCTCCCTGTGACGTTGAATTGCTAAACTGTCATTACAGAGGAATGTTGTGTTAGATTGTGGCAATTCTGGTATCTGTTGAAATCCCTAAACTTAAATGTAAGACCAAGTAATCATTTAATTTGCCTCATCATTGAGCTGTTTATCTCATGTATTTACTATGATATATATGTATATATTCAAATTATACATTGTTGCTTATCTCCTTAATTTTACTCACTCTTAACAGGGTGGCCCAGTTATTCATTTCCTGACTTTTTGAATGTTTGTCGTCATCATATTTCCCAAGAGGCTGTGTCATAATAGTGGGCAGAGTAGAATACTATTCTTCTAGAGTAAATTTTAAAGTGTGTTCACATGTTTTAGTGTGAAACAAGCATATTTCCTTTTTACTTAGAAGGCCTATGTAAGCAATTCTGAAAACACTTAATGAAGGGAAATCCTGTGTATGTATGTCAAAAATGTGTTTAAACTCAGGAAATGTAAGCAGCCTCCTTAGTACAGTTGAATTAAGGGAAATTATAAGAAATCTATATAAGCATTGTTAATTGTTAGGCTTTTGGTACACTGGGATCTTTGAAGGAAGTTGTTTTGTACTTGTTTTGTGCCTCCTTAGATGTGTGGAATTAATAGACTTTAACATTTCTGTGTGAACATAAAGCCTTTGGTTTGAAAAGCTAAAAAGGCACCATTTATTCTTTGCTTTTTTTTCCCCTAAAGTCAAGAATAATTAAAAATTACTTTAGTTACAGAGACAGGCTTAATTTGTGTTGATCACTACTGGCTCCAGGGATCCCAGACCTTTTTTGACTGAGCTTTAATTGCCTAGGGTGCCTAGTACAGAGAACTATTAAGTAACAACCCTTGAGGAGAGCAGGGCACTGACACACAAGGCCATTGACCAGAGAGAGTTGGACAGGCTTTGTAGGTGTTGCTTGAGAACTTTATACATAAGGCAGCTATACTTTAGGAATTATTAGGATTTGTGAAGAGATTTAATTGGAGCATGTTTTGCTTTCTTTAAACAGCTGAGCCCCATATGGGGGTTGGCAGGCAGCAGAGAGGACCCTTTCAAGGTGTTCGCGTGAAGAACTCGGTGAAGGAGCTCCTGTTACACATCCGAAGTCATAAACAGAAGACTGGCCAAGCTGTGGATGATTTTAAGGTGGCATCTAGTTTTTATTTTGAGTGAGGTTGGGAGGAGATTAGTCTGTTAGGGTTATTATTTTTTACCAAACTAGGTTCAGTAACTCACTTCAAGTTTTTCATAAATGACCAAGTTCACAGGACGGACTATATTGGTTTAGTTGTCTGCTGTATTTCTAACATTTAACCCAGTGCCAGGCACGTAAGTGTGCAAAAGAAATTTAGTGAATGAAAAGTGAAAGCAAATTAAGGACAAGGAAATAAATAGGGTTCAATTAAAATCAAAGGGTCTTAGTAATTTCATCTTAACCTGAATTGAACTAAGATGAAAGTGTAAATGGAGAAATTGAAAGATAGAATGAAATTTGAGATAGAAAAGCCATATCAGAGATTAATAGTGTGCTATAAAGAGTTGTAGAGATAAATCTTTACTGGTATATATTAAGCAGGAAACCATTTTGTATATACTAAATTGGAATTTTTTCCCTTACAGACACAAAGTGTGAACAATGAACAATTCACGGGTAAGAGTAACTTCTATTTATAATTTTATTGAGGCTGTAGAGTTAAATAACAGTGTGATAACTGGTGAAATTTGTAAAGTAGAATGATCACAGATTCCATATCCCTTTTTTGGGTGTAGAATTGAAGAACACAGTATCATATAGTGGGAAAAGGAAAGGACCTGATTTTCTGTCTGATGGACCAGCTTGCAAAAAGTCAGCTCTGTTTTTGGTAAGTATCTCCATTTTTTTTCCCTCTGAATACCCTTTGGATATCCTTCCTGGCATAATTTTTATAAAAAAAATTTTTTTTTGTGTTGGGGATTGAACCCCAGGCACATGATGTACCGTTGAGCTACACCCCTAGCCTCTGGAAAGAGTTTAGAAGGAATTGAGTGTGCAAGTTGAATTTTCTCTCTTTTCAGACACCACCTCAAACACCAACACCTGGTGAGAGCATGGAAGATGTTCATCACAATGAATCCAAGCTAGACAGCAGCGCTGATCTGCTTCAGAACATTATAAACATTAAAAATGAATGCAGCCCAGTTTCCCTGAACACAGTCCAAGTTAGCTGGATGAGCCCTGTGGTACCTCAGAGCTCTCCCCAAGAGCAGTGTCAGGACTTCCATGGAGGGCAGGTCTTCTCTCCACCTCAGAAATATCAACCATTCCAAGTCAGCAATTCCCCACAAGTGATGGACCAGGCTTCTCTGTACCAGTATTCTCCACAGAACCAGAATGTAGAGCAGCAGCAGCAGCAGCAGCAGCAGCAACAGCAGCAGCAACACTATACCCACAACCCAACTCTGCAATACCGTCCTTATTCCAGAACTTCCCAGTCGCCTAACTATGAATCAAACCTCTTTGATGGTCAAGAACCACAGTTCTGCCAAGACCAAAGTTTTACATCTCTTCTAAGTGGTCATGGGGAATCTGAGAATATTGCTGTTCCCCTTCAGACTCCCCTCAGTGTGCAGCAACCAAGTGATACTCACCTGCAGAACTTCAGTGTGATGCCCAACAGTGCCTGTGAGGCCCTGGGGGTGCTCAATGCAGGTGCTGCCCCTCTAAACACCTCCCTGCCATTCCCAAACCTTATCGGAAACCAAATGAATACCACACAGCTAGGGAAGTCATTTTTTCAGTGGCAAGTAGAGCAAGAAGAAAATAAATTGGCAAATATTTCCCAGGATCAGTTTCTTTCAAAGGATGCAGATGGTGATACGTGAGTATCCTTTTATCTCGTGCTTAATTTAGTATGCCATACTAGTTGGGACTAGTGGGCATAGCATTTTCCTACAATATACCAACTTATATCTCAGTGGTTGGTTAACCAACAACAGTGTAGGTAGAAACTGTATTTATTGATATATTTCAAGAAAGGATGTATCTTTTTTTTTTTTTGGCTGAAATAATTACCTATTCTAAATTAATAAAAATATATGTCCTTGAATAATGGTTTTGAAGGCCAGCGATACTATGTTTATAGAGCAGAAACAGATCATGACTAGGCAAGCTGGTAAGTTGATTTGTAGACTAAATCCTGATCTGTCTTGATGTCTGTTTGGCCTTGGGCAGCATACTTGAAATACTTGCCTCTGTTTCTTTCTTTTTTTTTTAATATTTTATTGTTTGTCGTTTTTATTTTTAAGTTGTTGATAGGCTTTTATTTTTATTTCTTTATATGTGGTGTTGCTAAGGATTGAACCCAGTGCCTCATAAATGCTAGGCAAGTGCTCTACCACTGAGCCACAACCCCAGCCCCCTGCCTCTATTTCTTGGTGTATAAAAAGTAATAATTCTTTCATAGAGTTTTTTTTTAAACATTTTTTAGTTGTCAGTGGATCTTTATTTATTTATATGAGGTGCTGCAAATTGAACCCAGTGCCTCAAACATGCTAGGCAAGCACTCTACCACTGAGCCACAACCCCAACCCCTTTTCATAGGATTTTTATGAGTGTTAAAAAAGTAATTTAAAGCAGTCAGTATGGTGTTGAGCATTCTTCTCTTATTTCTGTTACTGTAACTTATCCTGTTAGAATTTGGATGTATCATCCACCTTGCAGAAAAGACCAGTTATGCTCTGTAATGTTTCATTTGAATGCACCATTGTATCAAAAAAAGGACTGAGGGAAGATTTTTTTCATGAACTTAGTGAAATCAGATGAATTCACCTGTTTTTTTTTTTTTTTTCCTTTTTCCCCAGGTTCCTTCATATTGCTGTTGCTCAAGGGAGAAGAGCACTTTCCTATGTTCTTGCAAGAAAGATGAATGCGCTTCACATGCTAGATATTAAGGAGCACAATGGACAGGTGGGGATCTTGACAGAGTCTGAAATGTCAAAGATATGGTCATAGGGAAGTGATTGATGACTGTCTCCAGTGTACATTGTGTTAAAGCTCAAGATCAAAAGACTTTAGTTAATATTAACTTTGAAATATTGACTTTTTGCCACCATCAGCCTTGATGTTATTAATGTTAACTTTGTAGTTATTGAGCAAAGATTGAATATGATTAAGCCACACCCTTGGCTTATTTTAGTTTCCTTGTCTTAAGGTGTCTGACTGTTTATTAATAGGATTTATTGTCTCCATGTGGTTTTGGTTTTTCCCTCAGTCATAGTTTAGTTTCACATTCATTGTTATAGTGTTATAGTATTTAAAAATATATTTTCCCCCCCTAAATGTCCACAGAGTGCCTTTCAGGTGGCCGTGGCTGCCAATCAGCATCTCATTGTGCAGGATCTAGTAAATCTTGGGGCCCAGGTGAATACCACTGACTGCTGGGGAAGAACACCTCTCCATGTTTGTGCTGAGAAGGGCCACTGCCAGGTGCTTCAGGTAAGGGGCAGTGAACCAGACTTCCACCATCTCCGGGGCAAAGAGATAAGGCTTAGATATTAGAAGTTGCATGTAGGTTGCTTGTTGGAATAATCTGTTTTGAGCCAATTTATTCATTTATTAGGAATACTAGTAGGTACGTGTTTGTGTTCTCATCACAAATAATGTCTATTTTAAAATTTTGTAGGCAATCCAGAAGGGAGCAGTGAGGAGCAATCAGTTTGTGGATCTTGAGGCAACTAACTATGATGGTAAACAACTGAAACCTTACTGGATTAAGAACCATGGGGAGGGCTGGGCTTGGTGGCACACACCTGTAATCCCAGCTGAGTCTGATGCAGGAGGTTCTCAAGTTCAAGACCAACCTCAGCAATTTAGTGAGACCCTAGAATGTAAAGAGCTGGGGATATAGCTCAGGGGTAGCACACTTGGGTTCAGTCCCCAGTGTGGGTGGGGATGAAAAGGGGAAGAACCATGTGGAAAGTAGGGCCCTTAAGTTCTAAGGGTTATTAAGCATCAAACTAAGACGGAAGGAAGGTAATGAAAGCTAAAATGTTCTTTATGTAAAATTAGCACTAAGGCCCAATGGAGGGTATATTCAGATTGCCTTACTGGTTTTTGTAGAGCCCCTTGATAGGCAATCTGGGGGGCCATCCTCAAGCTTTATAATTACAGAGCAATCAAAAGACTTGACAAGATGCTTAACTACTATCCTTTTCTCCTAGGCCTGACTCCCCTCCATTGTGCCGTCCTGGCCCACAATGCTGTGGTACATGAGCTCCAGAGAAATCAACAGCCTCACTCACCTGAAGTTCAGGAGCTTTTACTGAAGAATAAGAGTCTAGTTGATACCATCAAGTGTCTGATTCAAATGGGAGCAGCAGTGGAAGCAAAGGTACATTTATAGAAGAGGTTTGAGATGAGGTCAGGGAGAAGAGTGGTTACCAAGTACGGATGGAAACAACTTTTTTCTTGTTTTTAAATTAATGGAATGAGCAGCAATGTATGGATAGTTAAGAAGGTTACATTATAAAGGATCCTTTAATCTGCTTTCTTGATTTGCTTGCATTCTATGGATTATTGTCCAAAAAGATGAAATAAATTAGTCTTTCAAAGGAAAATACTTGATGTTGTCATTTATGCTTCCATTAGCATATTATGACAAAAAGATAGTGCTTTTTGTCTGGGTTTCTTTGTTGTAGGATTGGGCTTAACCATCTTTTTTTTCTTTCTTTCTTTTTTTAAATGAGCCCTTTATATTTTATTGTTAAATAAGCTGCTTGGCCTTACCAAGCATCTGTTTTTTAAGCTGTAAAATATTTTGTTCTTTTTAAATTGAGAGTTTGTTTACTGAGTATTTCATATGTCCTAAAGCACTGTGTTAATTGCTTTTGGTGGGGAAATGCCTACATCATAAATCATTTGGGCATTTGGGGGGCTTACTAATAGAAGAGCTAAGAGATACGGCTCGTGATAGCTGTCCTTGGTACCACAAAGTATAAAAATGGTGATACATAATAAAAGACTTACTGATATAATACATGATAGGAAAAGATCATGTTTCTACATTTTATGGCTACCCTTTATTCAAGGACAGATTGTGATGAGAGTCAAGTAGACAGATTAGTAGGAAATTTACAAGGAATGAAATTCCATTTAGCTTGGGTTTCAGGAAGACTTTGTGTAGAAGAGAACATTCGAAGTTAAGCCTCTAAGGCTGATTCAGACGTTTGATAAGGTAAAAAGTGTATTCCAAGCCTTGGTATCTGGATTTCATTTTTTTTTCTGTTCTTATCTTTGACAAGGATCGTAAAAGTGGCCGCACAGCACTGCATTTGGCAGCCGAGGAAGCCAATCTAGAACTCATTCGCCTTTTTTTGGAGCTGCCCGGATGCCTGTCTTTTGTGAATACAAAGGTGCTTTTATGAAACCTTAAGTAACACCAGAGTTGAAGTGACCTTTGTTACACCTTCAAGTTTTCAAGCTCCTTTCATCAAAGTCCCCCTTCCTGATGTGAGTGATTTCATTTCTTTGTCTTTAGGCTTATAATGGAAACACTGCGCTCCATGTTGCTGCCAGCCTGCAGTATCGGGTGACACAGTTGGATGCTGTCCGCCTGTTAATGAGGAAGGGAGCAGACCCAAGTACCCGGAACTTGGAGAACGAACAGCCAGTGCATTTGGTTCCTGATGGCCCTGTGGGAGAACAGGTGAGGGTCTCAGGAGGAAGAGGAAATACCTTTAGGTACTCTGGTCTGAAACACAGGGAGATGGATGAAGTTGTTCAGGTGAGGGCCAGCTGGTGCTCCTTGGGTAGGCTCTGTCAGTGTCCATTGTCTCAGTAGTCAGTATGGCACTTTGGAGTTGATAATTTAGTTTCCAAAGGAAGGGTAAGAAATTTGAGGGTTTTACCCATGGACTCCAAATGGTCAGGTCAGGTAAGGTCATCTCCTTTTTTCTTTCCCCTGATACAAACTTGGGTTTAATATAAGTCAGAACGGTTCAAGATTTCGAAGTCGTTAAAGGAGGAGATACTAAGGTTCCTGTAGTTATCAAGGAAAGAGATTCTTAGTTTTGTAGCTATGAGCCTTCAAATATTGTGGGATTAAATGAGTTGATATCTGTAGAGTGTTCAGAATAGTTCCAGGCATATAGTAAGTGCTCAGTGAGCACCAGCTGTTAGAATTATTTCTATTTAAATGATATTGCATAAGAAATGGAAAGGCTGTTATGTAATTTGGAGCATAGCAATGTTTTATAAACAAAATTGTGCTTTTACTCATTAAATGTGGTTTATATTATTGGGAATTGAATAATATCACGAGTGGATTTTCTAGCTAATAAGAACTTACTTCTTTAAGAAATTAAAAGATTTTTGATGCAAATCTTCCTGTGGGGAATGAGGGTGATTGTGCCTATGGGTAGGTCATCACATTATTAATCACTAATTAAAATAAGCTATATGAAATGCAATTTAACTTTCTTTGATTTCTGGCTGTTATTAGGACTATAATTATTATCAGAACCCCTCTTTGTAAGTCAGAATCTCTTTATAGTTTGTAGCAGATTTCAGGTATATCACTTAATAGTTACAAAAACTTTGTAGTATATTCAGCTGTGAAAGTTGGTATTTAGAGAGGTTCTGAGGATGAGAAGCGTCCTTCACTAGTGCACATCAGAGTCCTAAGCCCAGGATTTGCTCTGCTTCACAGAGCTCTCAGGGAGCATGGGAGAGAGGCACATTTGCTTCTTAAAAATGTTCTTAGATTACTATCCTTTTTGATTTTGTATTATGTGTATTGGGGAGTGGAGAGGGTCTTTTCCCTTGCTTTTATTGTTAGAC
The DNA here is from genome assembly GCA_004024805.1 of Geosciurus inauris. NCBI lineage: Eukaryota > Metazoa > Chordata > Mammalia > Rodentia > Sciuridae > Geosciurus > Geosciurus inauris. The sequence continues at coordinate 64,166 of PVHX01003258.1, forward strand.
TATCCGTGAAATTCCCTACCCCAGTCTTCTTCTAAAATTATTGCTTCTAATTTGTTGGGGTTGAGAGACAGATAATCAAATTTGTTAGACCAAGGGTGTAAAATCAAATCACTAACCTCTGAATGAGCCTGGGCGCTTTCCTGTGACCCATAAAATTATGTGTAGATGCTTTATTGAACACTTTGATATCATGACAGCTGTTCTGACTTGAAGGGTATTAAGGCTATATGCATATGCGTAAGGTGGAAATGGCATGTACTTATTAGGTAGGTTATACTTTGTTATTGTTAAGTACTGGAACTTGTTAGTTGAGGCTGGCTTCAGGATAAATAAGATATTTTAATACAACATAATTATTGTCATGTTAAATGTTCTCATAAATAACAATTCAAAATTTGTGAGGAAATGTCTTATTTTAGCTGTAGATTTTCAACTTCAGATAATTTTTCAGATAATTTTTAGTGGAGGTGTTTGATTGTCTTGCACTCAAAAATCACTATAGGAGTTCTTAAATAAGCTTTAAAAGGAGCTACATTTTTAAAGTCACTTTAATCTTTTTTTTTTGGTACTGGGGATTGAGCTCAGGGGTACTCTACCACTGAGCCACATCCCCAGCCCTATTTTGTGTTTTATGTAGAGACAGGGTCTTACTGAGTTGCTTAGCACCTCGCCATTGCTGAGGCTGGCTTTGAACTCGCGATTCTCCTGTCTCAGCCTCCCTAAGTGCTGGGATTACAGGCTTGAGCCACCGCGCCCAGCTACTTTAATCTTGACAGATATTTTGCACATTTCTTCAAGGAATGCTATAGAGTATATAAGAAAAGAATTAAACACTGAAGAAAATGTGCCACTTTGACTCTCAACAATAAACTTCACAAATCCTATTTATTTCTCTCCCAGATTCGACGTATCCTGAAGGGGAAGTCCGTTCAGCAGAGAGCACCACCGTATTAGCTCCACTGACCTGGAGCATGGTCAGCAACACTCACTGTCAGTTAGGCAGTCCTGATGTATCTGTACATAGACCATTTGCCCCGTATTGGCAAATGTAAGTTGTTTCTATGAAACAAACATATTTAGTTCACTATTATATAGTGGGTTATATTAACAGAAAGAAGAAAAATATCTAATTTCTCTTGGCAGATTTGCATATTTCATACCCAGGTATCTGGGATCTAGACATCTGAATTTGATCTGACTGGTAAAATTGCCTTCAATTAACAGTAGGTTTTGGGTAGGAGGAAACTGGTTTGTGACAATAAGGCATCACTCATGTAGCCAGGTTCCAGGCAAGTAAATTATAAACATTTCTTTAAGGAAAATGAAAGAATTTGTAAAAATCTGGATATAGTGTTGAGGCTTCTTATAGTCTGATGCACTATGTGGTCATTGTTACTGGGTTGGCGGGTCTTTAGTCATTGGACTAGGTGGAAGGCATCTATGGTTAGGATTTGATCTTTGAAAACTGTATATAATTGTTATTTTTGTCTTTAAAAATATTGTACGTATTTGACCAATAACATGGATATTTGAAATGTGTTAATCAATAAAATGGAAATAAACAAGTGAATTAATAAACAAGTGTATTTAATTTTTAAAATTAAATACATTCAAAGGAGCTATTACTATACCTAACTAAAGTCTTTTAGATGAAGCAAAGGGGGATGAAAGAGCCATTTTTGATTTGTTAATATGCTTCTTATGCATTGAAATGAGAAACATTTATAGGTTATTGCATGCTCTTGAAGAGGACCTCTTTATGATTCACCTTCTAGAATTTATAATTTTATATAATCTATTGAAATTTTTGTTTTTAATTTTTATAGAAACAACAAAAAGTCAATATGGAAACATATCTTTCTCTTTCCTATTGTCAAATAATTATAATGTGCCATGATGTTTATATTATCACTCAGAAGAAAACTTTCATTTTTTTAGTAATTTTGATTCTGTTAACATTTTGCTTACCTCTGGCATGCCCTGAGGAATGTATTTGGCTTTAATTGCATCCTAATTTTTTGTGATGGATTTGATTCATTAAAAAAATCTTATTTAAAAAAAATAAGTCTGACAAATGACTTATTGTCTTTGTAGCTTAGTACTTAGATTCTTTTAGAAAGGATTCCATTAGGATTGATCACATTGATTGACTCAGTATGTTTTGTGGATAAAAGTTAGGTATAGTCACTTGGCCTCTGTAAGTAAATACAGTGTGATAAAACCCAGTCTCTTCACATTAGAAAAACTATGCATGGTTTTAAATAAATATTAATACATGGATTAAGGATATGCACATTAATACATGTTTGTCTTAAGGATATGCACTTTCTTTTACTATTGTCTTATTTATGTTTCTGTAGGTAGAAAAAATAATATTAATGACAAAAATAAATACCTTTAAATTACTTAATATATTTTAATTTTCATTTTTGAGAACACGTTCTCTAAAGGTATGTAAGATTTAACAAAAGAACCCATCATTAGTAGAGATTTGTTAAGCTTCAGAAATACCTTGGAAGTTTTAATAGGTACTGTGATTATTCAGAAGCTTATGTGGTTTAAAAAAACCAAAAAGCTAGTGGGAACAATGAACACATGAAAAATAGTTTGGTGATTACCAGTTTTACCCTGAGAGGGATACATCTGGGAGATGTGGTACATGAGGTTCTTCCCTTTCCCAACATGACATTTTGCCTTGTGGGAGGACAAACACATCTGTCAGCGTCATTCATCACAATTACTGCACATATAACCTAGTTCTTCTAACTTGAGAATGTGAAAGGTATGAATTCTTTCCCTAGAAAAATGTACGTAAGCATATGGACACTAATGCTATATATATCAAAGGTTTCACACACCCCAGAAAACCATGATTTTCAGTCTGAGAATCTACTTTAGTTCTATTTCTGTGCATTAGATAAACTTTTTCTTTCATACAACTGAAATCCAAAGAGTAATTTGCTTTGCAAATACAACCTGATGATAACCAGAACTATAGAAATGATGTATGCCCAGTGAACATAGCTATACACTGAGTTTTTCCCAAGTGAATTTATATGTTCTTTCTTAATCCCAAATCCTCTCATAATTATTCAATTGAATCAGTGTCTGGCAAGGATATTTGTGTGTGTGTGTGTGTGTGTACACAGATGTATGGTAGATAATATGAGGCCAAGATATAAGACATTTCTTAGCTTTAAGGTGCGTATGTGAGAGAAGGTATGCACTGCATTAGGCCATCTATACTTTGTTGCTGTTAAGGAGTGTAACAAATGGAAAAATAATTACAGAGATTCAGAAGAGGAATTTACATCTCAATGGGGAGAATTCAAATGTTCTGCTTGGTTTTTATTTTATTTTTTAATTTTTTTTTTTTAGTTGGCAATGAACCTTTATTTTATTTATTTGTATGTGGTGCTGAGAATCGAACCCAGTGCCTCACACATGCTAGGCAAGTGCTCTACCACTGAGCCACAACCCCAGCCCCTCTGCTTGGTTTTTAATTCTGACATTTGTGCTAGATCTTTAGAATGGTTGACTTGAATGTTTGTAGGAAGGAGAAGCAAGTCGAACGAGACAGCGTGAACCAAGGCATAGTATTTTGTGGGAACAGCTGGTGATTTCAGAATAGTTTGGTTAGAATCCAGGACAATCAGTTTTATCTTGTGTTCCACCTCTAACTGATAATATTATGGGTATCATGTTGGGAAAGGTCCTCAGGCTACTTAGGGGCTTGGCAGGAGAGGGTACTGTGATGTCTGCCACAGGAATATGGATAGAAGCTCTTGATGGAATAGGCCTTAAGAACGAGCCTCACAGAAGCCAAGCTGATGTGCTCATTGCTGCAGGCTTACCTAGCACAATGTCCAGCACAAGGTGGATGCTTACAGAATATTGCTTCACTGAGTGAATAATGTATGCCAATCTTAGTTGGGATCGCTGGTTTTGGGGGGAGATCATATTTTGAGTCAGAGTTACGCTATTAAATAATAATGAATTAATGATGATTACAATTCTGAACTTAGCCGTATAATTTTAACATCAATCATAGGGTAAGGAAAATGGGCATAGCTAAACTCTTTTTTTTTACATTAAGCTGTCCCTCTTTGCAAAGGACTATCTCCAGAATTGTAGTTTAATATTTACTAAGGAATTCCCACAAGAGTCAGAGATCAAATGTTTAACCTCTGTTAGTCAAATCAGAACAAACATTTATTCTATAGTTTTGCTTAATCAGGAGTGGAAAATTTCCTCATACTCCTCTAACTTCTAATAAATGTCAACTTCTTAAACCTAGTGCCACTGACTTCCATTTTTTAATAATACCAGTTCTGTATTGAAAGTGATCACAGGGAGAAATCCACTGGCTACGCTCTTTGTGGTTGCCCTGAGATCAGGCCTAGGTGCAAGTTTTGAGATTAGTTATAACCATGCTTCTGGTTTTCCGGCTAGTGCCCTGAATTAGTGCTTGAGAGAAAGGGAGGGATTGTTATTTCCAACATTAGAGGACCTATACCTCACACAGTATCTGAGGCAGGAGGCAGTAGACATTCAATAACTAGTTCTTAAATTGAATTTAATGTTACGGCTCTCTGGGGTTTTGTTTGTTTGTTTTATTACATAAACTTTAGTACATAAACATTTTATCTTTCACGTGGAGTATATACTTTAATTCAGAAATACTCTAATGCTTCTGCTACGTACAAAGTCTGATTTCACTTTATTTTCTGTCCTCTCATTCCACCTTTGAGTCTGTGCAGACCCAGAAACATTGCATGGATGAAGTAGTTACTTCCAGGAGTGAGATTGTAGATTCCTCTTGAAGTGTATCTGCCTTACTTATGTAATTCTTTGTTCTACAGCCTGTGCTCCCTGATCCCTATCAGAATCATATTCCCTCCAAATGGGGTTAGAGTTGCCAGATGGTCCAGTTGCTGAATGCCCTAGATTCAAAGTTTTAGTTATAGGTGGGTATTAGAATCTTTTGTGAAGTTTGTTAAGGATGCAAATTCCTAGGTCCCACCCCAGACTTCCCTAGAATTTGCAGGGTTTTCAGGACTTCTGACAGGCATATGTGAAGATGGTTCTAGTGCACAATGTAGTGTAAATCAACTGGGAAATGCAGACTTGGGAGAGTAGCTGTGGTGGGACAGTAGCCATGTGATGGTAATAGAGTGGGTTGCTGGAACACACCCGGCAATGATATAGCAACCCTCGAATGCATGCAATGTGCGAGGCACAATGGATCCTGTGGTAGAGACACCAGGGTAGAAGATGATATCATGAGTCACCTGGTCTGTTTTTCTGCTTTTAGACAATGTTTTTCTTAGATCATTCTGGTTTTTAAGTCCCCCAGGCGTATTAGTTTGCTAGTACTGTAACAAATATCAGAAATGTAGTAGCTTAAACAAGAGAAATATGTTCTTGCACAGATAGGGAGCACAGAACTCTGAAATCAAGGTGTGATCAGAATGATCTTCCAAAGGCTGTAAGGGATTCTTTCCTTGCCTATTCCAGCTTCTGGTGGCTCCGAGTGTTCCTTGGTTTGTGGCAGTATAACAGCAGTCTCCTTCCATCTTCATGTGGCCGCCTCTTCCTGTGTATCTCTTATAAGGACACTTGTAATTGGATCTGTGGTCCACCTGAATAATCCAGATGACTTTATCTCAAGGTTCTTAATTACGTGTGTAAAAACACTGTCTCCAAATGAGGTCTAATTCACAGGTCCTGAGGGTTAGGATGCAAATGTATCTTTTGGGGGGTTACCATTTAACTAACAGCACAAGGAAAAGAGGACTTATCTTTCATATTAACGTTATTTCTGTTATAAAATGAATAAGATTAAGATTTCATGTTTTAAAAAATCTATTTTATAGTTTTAAGAACCCTTAACATGAGAGCTATCCTCTTTAAATTGTTAAATGCACAATAAAGTATTGTTAACTATAGGGACAACGTTGTGTACAGTAGATCCCTAGAACTTATGACTTTTTCTTTTTGAGTAATTATATAGTCTGTCTTCAGAATCTATGAAGGCTTTTATACAGAATTTTTGATCTAATGTATGGTGTAATATCTCCATTTTGTATTAGTTGTAATACCTGGCATCGACCAAGAATCCTATGTATCCTGACAGATGATTTTTTTTTTTTGATACCAAGGATTAAACCATTGGTTACTTAACCACTGAGCCATATCCCCAGCCCTTTTTTATTTTTTATTTAGAGACAGAGTCTCACTAAGTTGCTTACGGCCTTCTCTAAGCTGCTGAGGCTGGCCTTAAACTTGTGATCCTACTGCTTCAGCCTCCTGGACTGCTGGGATTACAGGTGTGTACCACCGTGCTTGGCCTGATAGACAAATTTTAAGGGAAACAAAAAATAATGATTAGGTTTTAATTTAAAAATATTATAGTGATTAAAACGTTTTAATTGTTTTAAATTTAGGAGACATGTTTGATTCTCATGAGTTATTCTGTCTGGTACACATACGAATAAACCTGTTGTTCTTCGCTTTGGATCATACTACCTAGAGTTTCCCATGTGGGAAGCAGTATGATAATAAATTAAATGCCTATCCTATGCTTTAGAGAACCCTCCCCTATAAGGGTAACAGTAGAGTAGGCACTCGATGGTAACTGCATATGTTAGAAAGTGAAGAGTTAGAAAGTGCTGATTTTACTTTCCCCAAACTTCATAGACATACACTGCTTTGGGTCTAGATATTATTTTTTTAAGTGACAGAATTCTGGCTATTGCTCTGAAAATAAAGATTTCAAGCATCTCTGGGAACTTGGAAGTGTTCCAGCATGTGTTTTCTGTTGGAAGAGCATAGTAACTCTTCAGGCTTGACAACAGAGATTTATTTCAGATTGTGAAACAATAGTAGTAGATTCCTTAGCTTGAGTTGGGGCTTAGGTTTGAAGTTACTGTTTATCAATTCATTGTATCTTAATCTGCACAGCCTGTTCCTCCTACTTGCATCCAAATATGTTTCATGTAGGGCTTCAGTTTCAGGTGTTTGCACGGAGAAGGTGAGGCACCTCCTGATTGGCTTTCACAGGAGCCGCAGGTGTAGACTGCTCTGGAGGTGAACTGTTCCTCTCTCCCAGCTCTCCAGGGTTAGTTTGGAAATTTGTCTCAGGAGAATCCTGTCTGCCAAGAGCCTGCCTTTTGAATTGGCCCTAGACATTTTTATAACATTAGATATTACTTTCATTTGTCTTTAAAAAGCTATCCTTTCTTTTTGTTCCCAAGAAATATTCCTTCCAGAATTACTTTAAAATTTAAAAATAATCCTTTTTAGGCTCTTGAAGATATGGAAATGAGAATTGCTCACTTTTGTGATAGCACTTTTGTCTGGTATAACTTCTTACATGTACCCAGGGAAAATTAAAAATACATGGGAAAGCAAGCAAATATTTGGATGGTGTCTCTAACTCAAATCCTCATGGAAGAATTTTTTTAAAGATAAAAATTTGATATCAACTTAGAGAAGACTTTAAATATAATCCATTATAGCACATTTGCCTGTTCAGAGAAAAAATAAGTAGAAATCACTTTAGGACCTCACAAAATTATTTTTTGTAAATGATCAAATAAGTTTTTATTCTAAGCCAGACTTTTCCAGACAGACCAAATTTAATGAGCAAAACCTGTCTAATGTTTTAATGTGGTGTCATAGAGAAAGACACATATAGACAGAAATTTAATTTACCCAGATTACTAATTTCCATACACATTTCAACCATTCAGAGTCATGAGGTACATCACTTATAAGTGCAAGAATTTGAAGCAGGCACAGTGGTGCACATCTGTAATCCCAGTGGCTCGGGAGGCTGAAGCAGGAGGATCATGTGTTCAAAGCCAGTCTCAGCAAAAGCAAGGCGCTAAGCTACTCAGTGAGACCCTGTCTCTAAGTAAAATACTATTTTGGGCTGGCGATGTGGCTCATTGGTCAAGTGCCTCTGAGTTCAATCCCCATTCACTGCCCCCTCAAAAAGTGTAAGAACTTGTTGACATATTTCTCTTTCTATGACATTTTTTTATGTCCAAGGTTGTATCAATGAATCAATTTTATTTCTCCTCTTAGCTAAAGTTATGCAAATTCATTATCAAGGGCAAGATGACTGTTAAATTAATTTTTTGTTTCTATTTTCCCTGGCACTACTCATGTCAAGGTTTTCACATTTTCATTCCTGGATTACCACAACACACATTTTTAAAAATTTATTTATTAATTTTTAATTATCCAATAGAATCTATGAATATTGTTTAAGAATGAGTAGAAACAATACAATGTGGATCTGATAAACTATAAACTTCAATATATAAAACTAGTCAATATATAAAAATTATATGAATTATTCTATATAAAGTCTATAACAGTCTATAGAAGATGTAGGAATAAGGTTAAAAACAGGAAATAGAATTCATCACATTGGTTTTCTGTATTCAACAAAAGCATTTCCCAAATAAAATGGATGATAAAATGGAAAGAAAATCAGAGAAGGAAAAAAGTATAGAAATGGAAAGAATGAATATAATTAAATAAGTTTTTAAACATTGTTTTAAAATTAAGAAACTGACTTCATGTTTTATCTCTGGTATGTAATCAAAAGTCATCAATCTTATCCTTACAGTAACAAAAATGTCTGAAAATCAAATTACATTTCTTGAACCAAACAATGTACTGCTAGAGCTGTCAACTGGTATATATCATCTTGAAGAATAGCTGGAGACAGAATATGGGCTAATTTGAGTAAGGAAAACTTTGGGGTCCTGTAGACTTAGGGCAACCCTCACAGTTCCACAGTTTTCCTTCCAGATACTCTACCAGTTTCCCACTGAAGATTCCAAAAAGACCTCATGTCTCTGATAGGAGTAGGTTGTGAATTAAAAACCAAGTCAATTAAGGACAAAGTTTCAAGGAAAAATATTGGGAGTATTGCAGTCAGAGACGACAGTAAGGGTGCTAGTGGGGGTGGTACACGTTGATGAAACACTTGTGGAAGTCATAGTCCTCAGACATAGACCCACTTAAAGATTGGATAAGATTAGAAAAAACTCCTTTGTCCAATGTCTGACCCGCACAACAGCAAGGATCTGGTATAATAATAATCAATTATAGCTGAAAGAGTTGTAATACACAGATTCTTTCTTCCTGAAGTAGTGTTTAAGGAAACTCAAACAGTGAGATAAAAAAAGTACAGGATGAAAACTCAAAGCCTCTGGTAACTTTAGCTGAAAGCAAGCATTAAACCCCAGACAAACTCACCAGATAAAATAAGTACTCTTATCAGTGGCCTATTTACCTCATTTTTTTATTATTCAATAACTCATGTCTGGCTTTCAACAAAAAATTACAAGACAGGCCCAAAGGCATGCTAAAATGTAGTCTGAAGATAAAAATCAGACTCAAACATATCATGCATGTTCGAATTGCCAAGTTAAAAAAAACTAAAGTAATTATGATTAATATGTTAAATACTCTAATGGGAAAAAAGTATACAGCATGTAAAAACTTATAAACTATGTTAGGGAAAATGGAAACTTTAAGAATCAAAACAAAATTCTAAAAATCAAACATGCTGAAATAGAAAGAAAGAATGCCTTCTGATGCCATCAATTAAATTATGGCCAAGGAAAGAAACCATGATTTTGATGATAAGTTAATTAAAAATTTCCCAAACAAAAATACAAAGGAAATAAAAGCAACTCAAGAACTGTGGAACAATATCAAAGAATAAAGCATGCATAATTAGAATACAAAAAGAGGAAAGGAAAGCAGAGCAGAAAAAATATTTGAAGTAAAAGTATCTGAAGATTTTTCAAAAACTAAAATGAGATAAAAAGCACAGATTTTGAGAGAATATCAAGTAGGATAAGTACCAAATATAAATAAGTGAATAAATAAAGTAATATGTAGTCATCTCATATCCAAATTACAGAAAACTGAAAAGAAAAAATTTTGAAAGAAGAAAAATAATTGCCTTACTTATACAGCTATATAGAAGGATAAAATCAGAAATTTATTGGATAGCACAATAACCAATTTTTATGTTCTGCTGATGTTCCTAATACAGTCCTTTTCTCCATTGTAGGCATAGCCCTAAAGTAAATTCTCTTAACTATTGTTTATCATGGAAGGTTTTTATTTCATCATCCAATCTGAAGCTTAATTTTGCTGGATATAAGATTCTTGGTTGGCACCCATTTTCTTTCAGAGCTTGGTATATGATGTTCCAGGAACTCCTGGCTTTGAAGGTCTGGGTTGAGAAATTTGCTGAAATCCGAATTGGTTTCTCCCTGTATATAATCTGCTTCTTCTCTCTTGCAGCTTTTAAAATTCTATCCTTATTGCATATTAGGCATTTTCATTATAATGTGTCTTGGTGTGGATCTGTTGTAGTTTTGTACATTTGGTGTCCTGTAAGCCTCTTGTATTTGATCTTCCAATTCATTCTTCATTTTTGGGAAATTTTCTGATATTATTTCTTTGAAGAGATTGTGTATTCCTTTGGTTTGTATCTCTGTGCCTTCCTCTATCCCAATAATTCTTAGCTTTGGTCTTTTCATGTTATCCTATAATCCTAGATGTTCTGTTCATGGTTTCTTACTATCTTCTTTGTGTGGTCAACTTTATTTTCAAGATTATATATTTTGTCTTCATTGTCTGAGGTTCTGTCTTCCAAGTGATCTAGTCTGTTGGTGATGATTTCTAGTGAATTTTTTATTTGGTTTATTGTTTCCTTCATTTCAGGGATTTCTGCTTGGTTCTTTTTCAAAGTCTCTATCTCTTTCTTGAAGTAATCTTTTGCTCCCTATATTTCTTCTCTTATCTTTTTGTTGGAGTGATAAATGATTGCTTGTATTTGCTCTCTAATCTCTTTGTTGGAGTGATCAATTGTTGCTTGTATTTGCTGTCTTATATTGTTCTGTGCTTCACAGATCATTTTAACTATGTACATTCTGAACTCTTTCTCTGACATTTTATCTACTATGCTGTCAATGGATTCTATTGTTGTAGCATCTTGGTGCATTTGGGTCATTTTATTCCCTTCTTTTTCATGTTGTTCATGTGTCTTCCTCTCTAGCAGTGTTCTACCCTATAATCTTGTAGTATCCCTGCAAGTTACCAATATCTCACCCTCTGGTGTAACCAGGCCTGCAGGGACCTTGGGGATGATCTTCCTGGTCTTGGCTGTTGAGGCTAGATGGAAGTAGGCAGGGACAGCCACCAGTTAGTAGATGGGAGGCTGCAGCATGGTCGGTCTCCTCTGCCTCCACCATGTGGGGGCCCTGGGTCAGTCTCCACAACACACATTTTAAACCCAACTTTTAATTATGGAAACATTTAAACCAACAAAAAAGTAGAGAGAATAGTATTCTGAACCTTCTGCCACTCTAATTCTTCTTTTCTTTCCATATTTTTTTCCTACAGTAAGCTAAAGCCCACTCCACACACCATAGAATGTCAGTATATATCTAACAGGTAATTGTCTGCTATAGTTTTCTAATTTTCTTCCTCCAATCTTCTTTTCCCACCAATCCAAACATTCTCATCCTCAGCATATGTTCAAAGAAGCCTAAAATAGCTTTTATAAGCCCATTGTTGCCTATTAATTCAAATGCAAACTCTTATCCTGGTTTACAAAGCTAACTTTCCTTTTGCTTCACCCTGCCTGTTTTATTTTCATTGTTTCCCAACATGCAATCCTGTGGGTTTCATCATGCTTCAGCTGATGCCCTGTTTGTTCCTGTCTCTTGTCATGCCCTTGCCTCCTGCAGATCTATGCATTCTAGAGAACCCTGCTGTGGTGTCACTTTCTCTATGAAGCTTCCCCCGGGTCATGCTGACTTTCTGGGATTGAAACACAGTTTCTTTAACTTCAGATGTGGTATTTTCTGTCATGGTCAGTCTTAATTTTTGCAATCTGAAAAGTAGCCTTTGAATCATGGTCTAACACAACTTTCTTTTTTTTTGGTACTGGGGATTGAACTCAGGGATATTCAACCACTGATCCACATCCCCAGCCCTATTTTGTGTTTTTATGTAGAGACAGGGTCTCACCGAGTTGCTTAGCGCCTCACCAGTGCTGAGGCTGGCTTTGAACTCACAATTCTCCTGTCTTGGCCTCCCAAAGTGCTGGGATTACAGGTGGACACCACCACTCCCAGCCAAAACTTTCATTTCTGAGTAGTACCTCTGAAGATATGGAGGATGAATGGTGGTACAGGATGGAATCTAGCATTGGGATTGTAGGCAGAATTCTAAGATGGACCCATGATCTTTGCCCTTAGTGTTTACTCTCATGATTACGTTAGGTAACATGGTCAACTGATATTGCAGAAGTAATCAAAGTCACTAATCACTTGATTTTAAGATACGAAAATTAGCTGAGATTGTAGCATATGTCTGAATACTAGCAATTTGGGAGGCTGAGACAGGAGGATCCTGAGTTCAAGGCTAGCTTTAGCAATCAGTGAAACCCTAGCAACTTAGAGAGACCCTGTCTCAAAAATTAAAAAAAAAAAAAAGAGGTGGGATAGGGATGTAGCTCAGTGGCAAAGTGCCCCTGCGCTCAGAGCTTCTAATCCTGAGAAGGAGGCAATCCATAATTACTAGCCTTCAGGATGAAGCAAGGAAACCATGAGCCATGGAATGTAGGTTGTTTCGAGACATATGGAAATAGGATCTCAGTCCTGCATCCACAAGGAACTGAATTCTGCCAAACTGAATAAGATAAGCAAATTTGGCCTGAAAGCCTCCAGATAAAAGCCCAGACCAGATGACACCTTGAGTTTGGTTTTGTGACATTCCGTTGAAGAGAATCCAACCAAGCACACTCAGATTTCTGATCTGCTGAACTGTTAGTTAATACACAAATGTCATTTTCAGCTGCTAAATTCAGAGTAATTTGTTTTGCAGCAATAGAAAATGAATACAAGAGATAATACAAGAGTTTGTAGTACTGTTTTATGAATTGCCTTCTATTCTTATCAAGGCTCCACATCAGCAAGGGAGATTTTCCAATAAATGAGGGCACTACCCTTAGCACATTGCATGGCCTCTGCAGAGGCCAGCTGTGCCCTTTGTTTATGATACCTCACTTTCATCCATCAGTTTCCCACTGCAGATAGAAGTACCTCAAGGAAAAGTAAGTCTCACTTCCCTATTGCCAGTGTTTTCAAAAAATGTATAAGAGGTTCCTTGAGCAAGGGAAGGTGACAAGACAGCATATTTGACCAATGATAGTGAATACATAGTGGCTCATACATATTTGACCAATGATAGTATCTTATTATGTAGTCAAATTCTAACCATTCACCTCTGCAATAAGATTGGGGCAGATTTTGTAGAGAATAGACCCTTAAGTTTCGCAGCAGCCAACATATCAGATGGTACAACTTATTTATAATATATATACAGATGAACTGATTAAAAAATAGTTACTGGAGCTGGGGTTGTAGCTCAGTGGTAGCATGCTTGCCTAGCATGGGTAAAGCACAGGGTTCAATCCTCAGCACCACAAAAACATAAATAAATAAAGACATTGTGTCCATCTATAACTAAAAATATATTTTAAGAAATGGTTACAAAGGACATTTAGAGGAAAGCAGAAGTTACAGTTTCTTCTGCAGCCCAAAATCAGACATGATGGGCAGGGTGTAATTAATTTAACAGGCATCTGTTTCTCAGCCATGAAATGTAACACCAGGCATTCAACACTCATGTGGGGTGCTTATGTGTGGTTCATGAAGAACTTGTTCCTTATAAAACTCATTGCTGAATGACTGACCATAGAAAGATGATGAAGATAAAGCTTCTAATTTAAGGAGTTAGACAAAGTGACCTTTAAACAATTAACTTTCTGAGGTAAAATTTACATTCAATAAAATGAATGCATTTTAAGTGTACAGTTCAAAAAATGTATACACCCTTGTAACCACTACCCCAGTCAAAACAAAACACTTTCATCCAAACAAGACACTTTCATCCTCCCAGAAAGCTCCCTCATGCCCTTTCACAGCCAGTCCTTCGACAGCCTGATCAAGGCAACCATTGATCTGCTTTCTGTCACTATAGATCAGTATTGCCTCTTGTAGCACTTCCGTCGAATTGTGCAGTGTGTGCTCTTCTCTGTTAAGCTTCTTTCACTCAGCCTGATGTTTCTGAGATTCATTCTCATTGGTATATTTATTAGTTATGGATATTTTTATTGAGTAGTATGTAGATGACAACTTGTTAGTCACGCATACATTGTTGGGCACTTGTTCCCAGTTTGGAGCTTTAAAATGACCTGTTTTAGCCGGGCGCGGTGGCTCACGCTTATAATCCCAGCACTTAGGGAGGCTGAGACAGGAGAATCGCGAGTTCAAAGCCAGCCTCAGCAATGGCGAGAAGCTAAGCAACTCAGTGAGACCCTATCTCTACATAAAACACAAAATAGGGCTGGAGATGTGGCTCAGTGGTCGAGTACCCCTGAGTTCAATCCCCAGTACCAAAAAAAAAAAAAAAAAGAAGAAGAAGAACTTCAAATGACCTGTTTTGGTGTGGACATTATTATCATTTCATTTTGGTTAATATGTAGGAGTGAATACATAGTGGTTCATACAAGTGTATGTTTACTCTTAAAAAAACTGTCAAGCTGGTTTCCAAAATGATTGTACCATTTTTTACTCCTAGTAGCAACTCATAAGAGATCTAACTGTTCTCCATCTCTCCCCAAACTTGGTATTGACAGTCTTTTTAACATTAGCATCTAATGAGTGTGTAGCATATCTTAGAGTTTTAATTTTCACTTGCCTTATGACTGATGATGTTGAAGATCTATCTTTTCTTGTGCTTATTGAACATTCACATATTTTCCATGGTTAAGTGCTGATTTGAGTCTTTTGCTCATTAAAATATGATTAGATTGTATTATTAATATTAAATTTCAAGAATATAAATACACACACATTCTGGATATAAGTCCATTGTCAGATATGTGCATTGCAAAAATTTCTTCCAGAGAATGGCTTAACTTTCAATTATTTCTTAAATATTTTTTTCCCTGTTCTTCTTCTCCTGGGTCTCTACACTTATTTAGAATATTTCCAATTGTCCTATAGATCTCTGAGAATCTATTTATTTATTTTTTAATATTTTTTATATTTTTAAAATTTTTATTTGTTTTTGGTGATGGGGACCAAACCAAGGCCTTATGCATGCTAGGCAAACATTCTACCACTGAGCTGCATCATCAGCCTTAGTTTGGATAATTTTTTTGTAGACATATTTTCCTGTAGTCAAGTGTTCATGCATTTCTGTTACTATTTTTGGTCTATTGTGGGTTTTGTTCTTTTTTTTTTTGTCATTAAACTTTTTAGTTCCAGAATTTCCATATAGGTCTTTTTCATAGTTTAAATTCCTATGCTAAGATTTCCTGCCTTTTCACTCAGTAAGCCCATAGTTTCCTTAATTCTTAAAACATATATCATTTAGTTCTTTGAGCCATATTTTCAGTAGCTAAGTTCTTTGAGCCATATTTTTAAATCCAACATCTCAGCACTGTTGAGAGTGGTATTTCCTACTTGATTATGGGCCATATTTGCCTGTTGTTCTTTTTTTTTCTATATTTTTCACATATATCAAGTTTTTAGATTGTATTTTAGACACTGTTGATTATATATTGTGAAAATCTAGGCTATGGATTTTGTTATCTTCCTTTAAGAAATGTTAGCTTTTCTTGTATGAGGCAGTTCAATTGCTAGCTGATTACCTTGCACTTTCATAGGCTTGTCTCTATGCTTTTCTAGGGTACATCTTCAGCAAGCTCAATATGTTCCCCAAGTTCCTCTGTTTTGGCATATCTCAACTTCCAATTTTTGTCTTCTCTGCAGATCTTTTAAAGGCTTCATTTTGGACTTTGTTAGGGTGAGCCTGGAGTGGATCGTACTCTGAAAAATGGTCCTAATTTTTTCTATGTATAAATTAGATGCTTAGTGTGATAATAAATTGGTAGCAAAGTCTTTTATTCTGGCTTGGCCAGAACTTAAGTATCCACCAGCACTGTTTGATGTCTAGAATCTCTATTCTGTTCTTATCTCAATAGTAACTGTTCTCTATAGTTACTACAAGCCTCAGGAAATTTTCCCATAAGCATGTGCATCTTACCTCTGAGCCAAGGATTCATAAGAAATCTTCCACACCACTTTTGAAACCCTCTACTTCTCCCCACCTCTAACATAGCTTCCTTTTTTTAATTGATGCCTTACTTTATAAATTCCAACTGCTTTAGTTCATCTGAACTCTGATCTTTGTCTCCTCAGCTCAGCAGGACCACTGTACTTGGTATAGATTCCAACTTCCTATGGTATAGTTGGACAATTGTACTCAGGAAGAGATCTAGGGTATCACTGGGTTTACTTTATGATTTTCTCCTCTCTCCAAGGTTACAGTGTTGAGTTTTTTATTGTCCGTTGCTTGAAAACTATCTCCTCATATAGTATTTCTGCTTAAACTCTTTATGGAAGGAGGATTAGTCCGATAACAGTTGCTCCATCACACCTGGAAGTGAAAGTTTGCAAGATGTGTTTTTAAAGATTAAATTTCAGTAGCTGGGGGTATAGCTCTGTGACAGGGATGAACTTAGCACTTACCCTGATTTGGTGCTGAATCCCCAGCACCAAAAAAAAAAAAAAAAAAAAGATTAAAATTACTAAGGAGGAGTCCCCAAGCTTATTTTAAGCTGAAAAAGAATTTTTAAGTCATGAATTCCATTCTATGGTTTCTATTCACAGGATGTTAGTATGATGAAACAGAGTGCAGTTCCATTTTGTTTTTCTAAAACTTGTATGTGATAGCCATCTCCTTTCTTTAAGAAACAAAAAGACGAGAGATTCAAGATGGTGGAGTAGAGGAAGGCTGCCTTCTTATTTGCTCCAAGGCTCAGAATCCAAGCAGCTGGAGTGCTGTTTCTCAGCAAGGTGGATTAAAGAGGGATTTCACTAAAATTCAATATTGGACAGTCAGAGGATCTTAGAGTCTCAGAAATTTGGGTTCACTGAACAAAGAAGAAAGAGCATTGTGGCTGAACTGGTTGCAGCAGCAGTGCAGGTACTCAATTGAGGAGAGGGAGAACACAGAGAGAAACACGACAGACAGATCTGGCATGGAAAAACCTAAGATCAAACAAGCGGCCTGAACTTGACTGATCCAGAGGCTGCACTGTGAACTGATGATTGAAAAGTGCTGTTTCTCAACTGGCCATGGAGAACTGCAACAGAGCCATCTTGAGGAGACCATGCTGCAGCTGCTGCTGTGGAGCTGGAAGATCACAGCAAACACTGCCATGCTGTCCTGGCACACACCTACCATGAGGCTTAGGGTGTACTTATAACCATCAGGAGTCAGGATCGTGTTCATGTTCCATGGAGTAGAATGCCACCAAATAAGCAAGTAAGGAGGAATTTTATTAAAAAGCAAAGTGAGAGAAAGATTTAGAACTCCAGATGCAGTGCTCCTGGGAGGGGCAAGAGTTCTGTTTAAGTACTACAGTACTGCTCCTTTTAAAGGCAGAAGTTGATAAGCTCCTCTTGATTGGTTTTTGATGTTTCAATTATCCCTGGTGGGTATGGGCTGGATTATGAATTATGCAGTTGCATTCAGTGAGATGGAGACTTATGCCCTTTCTGAGCACCAGGAACTGTTTTATAACAGGTTGGGGCATGTTAGCATGGCTTTCCTCATGTTTGCCCTCCTGTTGACCTTTTCTGTCCTTTCCCTACTCTCAACCACCTAGCCTTTTTTATCTCATACTTAGCAGAACTTGAGTGAAACAGGCACAGAGAAGATTGTACCCAAGGGCATTCAAGTCCAAAAAGTGAACTTTTATTCTCCTGTTAACAACTAACCTTTTTCTCTTTCTCTTTACTTTGTTTCTCCTATTTTTTTTTTTTTTTGTACTGGGGACTAAACTCAGGGGTACTTGACCACTGAACCACATCCCAAGCTCTATTTTGTATTTTATGTAGAGACAGGGTCTCACTGAGTTGCTTAGTGCCTTGCTGTTGCTGAGTCTGGCTTTGAACTCGTGATTCTCCTGTCTCAGCCCCCCAAAGTGCTGGGATTACAGGCATGTGCCACCATGCCTGGCTTCTCTTATGTTTATATTTTTGTTGTAATTAGTGTTGCAGATGTCATAGAAGGCACTGAGTATTTATTTTAATGCTGTTTATTGTTTGCTTTGGTTGTTGCTACTGTTTGCTCCCCCCTTTTCTGTGAAGTGCTGGGAATCTACAGGGACACTACAAGGTCACAAGCCAAAAGAAAGCACATCTTACTCCATGCACAAATTAACCACCCTCAAACTTCAGTGATACTTTTATACAAAGAATAGAAGACAAAATCCAAAACCAAACAAACCCCAAACAAACTACCAGGCCCCAAGTAGGAATGACTTGGGGGAGGGGGTGCTCAGGTGTCACTCTTGGATGTCACTTCTACAGGAAAGGCAGAATTAATGCAAAGGCTGTGGCATTGATTCTGTATTTCCTGTAGAAGTGATGTCCATGAGTCTATGAAGGGATCTCATTAGACCAATCTAGGGCACTGGCAAGAGAAGGTTGTGTCCTTGAAAGCCCTACATGTAACAGTGAAAGAAAAATCCATCCCAACAGATGTGTAAAATTCAACACAGGTATCCAAGAAATATGAAAAAATAGAGTAACACTATGTCTTCTAAAGTTTAAAATTCACCATTACCTTACTCAAAATATATTGCAGTGGATAAAATATCAGATAAAGAATTCAAAAGAATGATTATAAAAATGATCAATGATTTCAAGGAAACACATAATAATAATAATAATAAGGAGGAGGAGGAGGAGGGTTATGAGGTGCAGGCTAATAGAATTAATAACACCTTCAGGGAAATAAAAACAAAAATTTTGAAACCTCAAGAATGAGATGGACATCCAGATATAGGAAGCATTCAGAACCCCAAATAGACAAGATCAAAAAAGAATGTTTTCATTACACATTATAATTAAAATTCCTAACATACAGAACAAGGATAGAATTTCTGAGAAAAAAAACTGTCAATCAAGATTACTATTTCAAGAAAAGATATTCAAAAATCAAAAGGGAAATTAAAATCTTCCAAGATAAGCAGAAATTAAAAGAACGCATGACTATTAAACCAGCACTACAGAACTTTAAGAAATATTTCATTCAGAGGAAATTTAAAAAAAAAAATCCCAGATGGTACAAGTGAACAATTCTCATTGAAAGAATAGCTAAACAAACAAGAAACAGGTCCAAATTAAACATTATAAATAAATAAAAATGGCAAGAATTACAAACGTCTCTCTATAATAACATTATGAATGTTCTCAACTCTCCAATTAAAAGATACAGGCTGCAAGATTGGGTTAAAAGACCCAACTTTTTGCAAAGACTCAACTATTTGCAAAAGATGTACCTTATAGGCGAAGACAATCATAGTCCAAAAGGATGGAAATTGATATACCATGTAAATGGAGCCCCCAAAACAAGCAGGAGTAGCTACTCTCATTCTGACAAAAAAAGACTTCAAACTGAAATTAATTAAAAGAGACAAAGAAGATCTTTTCATAAAGTGAATGATCCAAAAGTAAGATATAATGATGATAAATATTTTTCCCCCAAAATGGGTGCAACCAGTTACATAAAAGAGACACTACTCAGTGAGGCCACAGATAGACCCTGGTACAATAATACTGGGTGATTTCAACATACTTCTCTCACCATTTGTTATGTCACACAGACATAAACTCAGAAAAGACTCTTTGGACTTGAAAAATATTATAAATCAAATAGACTCAACAGACATCTGTAGAATATTTCATCCAACAAAAGTTGAATACATCATCTTCTTGGCAGCTCATGGAAACTTCTTCAAAATAAAACATACTTTAGGCCCCAAACCAACTCTTAGTGAATACAAAATTAATATTATTCCTTGCATCTTATTTGATCATAATGGAATGAAATTAGAAATCAACACAATGAAAATGTTCAGAAACTATATAAATACATGAACACTGAAAAATACACTTTTGAATGATGAATGGGTGATAGAAAAAATCAAGGGAGAAATTTAAAAGTTCTTAGTCTCAAAGGAGAATAATGATACAGCACACCAGAACAGGCAGTTTTAACAGGAAAGCTTATGGCTGTAAGTGCCTATATAAGAAAAACAGAGAGGGACTGGGATTGTAGTGATAGAGTGCTTGCTTTGCATGTATGAGGCACTGGGTTCAATCCCAGCACCACATAAAAAAATAAATAAATAAAGATATTGTGTCCATCTACAGCTAAAAAAATATTTAAAAAGAAAAAAGAAAAGCAGAGAGATCCCAAATAAACAACCTAATGATGCATCTCAAGGCCCTTGAAAAAGAATAACAAATCAATTCCACAACTAGTAGAAGGAAGGAAATAATTAAGATCAGAGCCCAAATCGATGAACTTGAGAATTTAGAAAAAATACAAAAGATCAATGAAACAGAGTTGGTTCTTTGAAAAGATGAACAAGATTGATAAGCCCTAAGCTAAACTAACAAAAAATAAAAAAGGAAAAGAAAATGAAAAAGGGAGAGAGAGAGAAAGACCAAATTAATAAAATTAGAGATGAAAAATTAGAAATAACTACAGGCATCAGAGAAATCTAGCAGATCATTAGGAACTATTTTGAAAACATACTCCAATACATTGAAAAACCAGAAGAAATGGATACATTTCTAGACACATATGATCTTCCGAAATTGAATTAAGAAGACAGAAAACCTAGGCAGATCAATAAGTTGTAATGAGATAAAGTAGTAATAGAAAACCTTCCAACAAAGAAAAGCCCAGGACTAGATGGATTCTCAGCTGAATTCTACTAGACCTTTAAAGAAGAACCAATGCCAATACTCCTCAAATTATTCCATGAAATAGAAAGGGATAGAACACTTCAGAATTTATTATATGAAGCCAGTACCACACTCATACCAAAACCAGATAAGGACACATCAAAGAAAGAAAACTACAGATGAATATCCCTGATGAACATAGATGCAAAAATACTTAATAAAATATTAGCAAACCATGTTCAATAACATATTAAAAAGACTGTACACCATAACCAGGTTGGTTTTATTCCAACCTGATTATGGTTTAATATACACAAATCAATAAATATAATTTATCATATAAATAGAATTAAAGATGAAAATCACATAATCATATTCATAGATGTGGAGAAGGCCTTTGACAAAATTCAGCATTCATTCATGATAAAAAACACTGAAGAAACATGGGATAGACAAAACCTGCCTCAGTGGGGGTTGTAGCTCAGTGGTAGGGAACTTGATAGCACATGTCAGGCATTGGGTTTAATCCTCAGCACTGCATAAAAATAACTATAATAAAGGTATTGTGTCCATCTATGACTACAAAGAACATTAAAAAAAGAAACTTGCCTCAACTTCATAAAGGTTATGCATGAAAAACCTAAAACCAAACTCATAGTAATTGATGAAAAACTGAAAGTGTTCCTTTAAAATCTGGGACAAGACAAGGATGTCTAGTCTTACCACTCCTATTTAATACATTGTTAGAAATTCTAGCCAAAGCAATTAGGCAAAAGAAGGAAATAAAAAGTATAAAAGTTGGAAAGGAAGAAGTCAAATCATCACTATTTGCAGATGATATGATTCTATACTTACAAGATCCAAAAATCCACTAAACCACTGCTAGAACTAACAACCAAATTCAGCAAAGTAGAAGGTTACAAAATCAACATAAAAATCTAATAGCTTTTCTATATGCCAATAATGAATCTTCTGCAAAACAAATCAGAAAAAAATTCCATTCACAGTAGCAAAAATAATTGATAATAATAAAAATAAAATATGTAGGAATAAATATAGCCAAGAAGGTGAAAGACTTTTCCAATGAAAACTACAGAATATAGAACACTGAAGAAAGAACTTGAAGAAGATCTCAGAAGATGGAAAGACCTCCCATGTTCATGGATAGGCAGAATTAATGTTAAAATGGCCATACTTCCAAAAGCAATATATTCAATGCAATCCCCATCAAAATACTAGTGTCATTCTCTATAGAACTGGCAAAAAGAGTCCTAAACTTCATTTGGATTAATACAAGACCCAGAATAGCCACAGATATTTTAAGTCAGAAAGCAATGCTGGAGGCATCACAATACCTACCTTCAAATTATACTACACAGCTACTTCATGGTACTGGCATAAAAACAGACACATAGACCAATGATACAGATTAGAAGACACAAAGACAAACCCATATGTTCACAGTCATCTGATCCTTGACAAAGGTGCCAAAAACATACCTTGGAGAAAAGACAGCCTTTTTAACAATTGATGCTGGGGAAACTGGTTAATCTACATAGAAGAATGAAACTTATCTCTCACGTGCCACAAAAGTCAACTCAAAATGGATCAAAGACCTCAGAATTAGACCAGAAACTATGCAACTCCTAGAAGAAAACATAGGGTCAACACTCCAACTTTTAGACACAGACAACAATTTTCTCAATAGAATCCCTATAAAGCTCAGGAAGTAATTGCAAGTGTTAATAAACATGATGACATCAAATTAAAAAGCTTCTGCACAGCAAAAGAAACAATTAGAAATGTGAAGAGAGAACCTACAGAATGAGAGAGGAAATCTTTGCTAGCTACCCTTCTGACAAAGGATTAATATCTAGAATACATAAAGAACCCCAAAAATTTAACTCAAAAACCAAATAACCCTATTAATAAATGGGCAAATGAGTTAAACAAACACTTCTCAAATGAAGAAATACAAATGGCCAACAAATACATGAAAAAATGTTCAACATCATTAGCAATTAGGAAAATGAAAATCGAAATTACACTGAGATTTCATCTCTCACCAGTCAGAATGGCAAACTTGAAGAAAACAAATAATAATAAATGTTGTAGAAAATGGAACACTTTTACACTGTTGATGGGACTGTAAATTAATACAACCACTATGGAAATCAATATTGAGGTTCCTCAAAACACTAGGCATGGAACCACCATATGACCCAGCTATACTACTCCTCAGTATTTATACTTAAGAATTAAAGTCATCTTACTATAGTGATACATGCATATCCATGTTTATAGCAACACAATTCACAATGACCAAACTATGGAACCAGCCTAGGTGTCCATCAACAGATGAATAGGTAAAGAAATGTGATATATATATGCAATGGAGTTTTATTCAGCCATAAAGAAAAATAAAATTATGTCATTTGCAGGAAAATGGATGGAATTATATAGACCATTATGTTAAGTGAAATTAGCCAAACTTAGGTCAAGCATTGTTATGTCTTATATGTGGAAGGTAGAGAAGAAAATGGAAAAGAAAGGTGTGGAGGGGTGAGGAATCTCATGAAAATAAAGAGGAGATCAGTGGAGGAAAAGGAACGGGGTGGGAAGCAGGGAGGGAGACAGGCGTGCTGGGAGTGATACTGGCCAAATTACATTGTTATATTGTGTGCATATACAAATAGTAACTACAAATTGCATCATAATGTATAACCATAATGCACCAATAAAAAAACTGTGGAGAGAGAATAAATAAACGAGAAAGAAGTTTGTAAAAATAATAGTAGTAGTAATGACTTAATGTTCCAGATGCTATCCTTAAATTTCATTTGTATTAAACAATTTGTTCTTTAAAATAACCTAATTAATTACTAATTAATTCATAGTTAATTACTAGTTAATACCTAAAGATTGATTACTGGGCTGAGGTTATGGTGCAGGTGGTAGCGTGCTCGCCTAGCACGCGGGAGGCACTGGGTTCGATCCTCAGCACCACATAAAAATAAAATAAAGCTATTGTGTCCACCTACAACTAAAAAATAAATATTTAAAAAAAAAAGATTGATTACTAATGAATAATCCTATTTACAGATGTGAAAATTGAGGAACATAAAGGCTAAATAATTTTCCTGAAGTGACCTATCTAGTATGTGTCAGATATGGGAGGACTATGGAAAAGCCTTTGTCAGCTTCTATTGAAGAAATGCTATATAGCATAAAAGATCTTAGAGAAAAATAGGAAATATATGAATTGTGGGTAGGTAGATTTGTGAGGCTCTCACGAGCATTGAGTGTTGAATGTGTGCATGGTTTTGTGAGAGCTCCTGACTCAGGGTCTTCTCAAATGTTCTTTGCCTTGGATTCAACCTTTCCACCTTCAGCTAGAGTTTAGCCTCAGTATACTATCTCAGGGAAGCTTGTTATATGTTTTCACAATATGCTCTGCTCTCTTTTTTTCCTGTCACAATTGTAATCAAATCAATATAAATATTTACTGGGTGTCTTTTCTTGTAGACTCTAGGTTCCATGGAACCTGTTTCCCACCATGTATTTGGCACCTAACATGGTCTCTGGCATAGAGTGTGCGCTTAGCAAGTATTTGTTAAGTGAATGGATGGATGCCCAACAGTAAGTCAGTTTCCTTTCTCAGATTCCTATAAACTTAATCATAGAGGGTTCCACACATATATTTGCCTTTTAATCCTTTTAAAAATTTTCATAGAGTAAAATATACCCATTTTGGTGTGCAGGTTTATGAGTTATAACAAAAGTAGAAAATTATAAAATCACTATCACAATCAAGATATACAACAGTTTCATCTCCTTCCCAAAATTCCCTCTTGCTAACCTTTGTAGTCAAATTCTACCCCCAGTTGTCAAAATCTGGCAACCACTGAGAATTGTTTATTTTACATTACCCTGGACTCTTTTTTTCTGCTTCCATCTTGCTTTGTCTATTTTTTTCAACTGTTTTACTGCTGAGCAGTACTCCTGAATACTGTATCAGAAAAGCGAAACAGAATTTAGACAATTGTCTTATTTATGCTCCACATAGAATCATTTGAGCAAGTAACATGAGTGCTTGGAAGAATGAATTGAGGGTCACAAGGTCACCTGGGTTTTTGTTTGTACCTATTATCTCTCCTTTTTTAAGAGCTCTAACATCTGATCTGTATGCATCTCCATTTCACAACTCTTGCCTTAATTCATGTTTCATGATATTGTCCAGTACATTGCAATGGACTTCATACTGATTTCCATGCAGCCAAGTCGTCTTTTCTTATCTTCAATCTCTACATTTCACCCAAAGTGAAGTTTCTAAAATTGTAAGGCTTTTAAAAGTTCTCCATTGAGGTTTAGCATCTTAGCATATAGTTCACAGCTCCTTTCGTCTCCAGAACTACTTGTCCTTTGCACTCTATAATAATGTTCTGGTAGTCCCAAGTTATTTGATATTTTCCAGTGGTTCCTGAGTGCCTTTGTTCATGCTGCCCTGAAAGTCTTCCCTTTCTCTTTCTGCCAATGCACCCACACATTATTGAAGATGAATACTAACTATCTCCTGCTTTCTGACAATTTCCTCTTGTCTCCAAGCTTACCTGCCCACCACCTGCCATAGCATCTATAATTCCTTAGAGCATACCATGCTCACATATTTATTTCCTAATTACTAGAAACAAAGCCCTTTGAGCTAAGTCTATTACACATCTTTCAATCTCCAGTGTAGGTGTCCAATAAATATTTGCTGAATGCATCAATGAACAAGTTTTTAACTATATTGTTAGCTGAGAACTTTAATAATTTTCATAAATCTGTTTAAAATGTATTTTTTGGTGTTTAAGAAAATCTTTGATCAAGTACTTTCTTTTTTTCATGAGAAGTTAAAGATCCTATTTGAACATTCTCTCCAGCCTTCTACCAGACAGTGTGCATCTCGGTTGTGACCTTGCCAGTTGACAGTGTTTCAACTGGGCTTACCCATAGCTGTCTGCTTGCGTATAGAAACTTAATTTGCAACCGTGGAAATGAAAAAGGGAAAACAGGGGATGTCGAAAGGGGATGAATTTCCCATTATAGCTCACTGGCTTTGAACTTCCTCTCTATTGAAGCTTAAAGTAAAGTCAACATTATCACTGTGTCCTCAGGCCTGCACTGGCTACAAGTCACATTGTTGTTCACGCCTTTATTTACTGTGTTGTTTTCAGTACCATATTGACTTTTACCTCAGGGATCTTAGTTTCAAGGTGTTTGGGTTCAAGATATTTGCCATGGAAGTAGAGATTTAGTCATCTCTTGTAAAAGATATTAAACCCCTAAACAAATCTAACTAATCATGTTATTTCCTTGTCAAGCAAAACAAAAAGAACCTAAGTACTGACAAAGGATAAAGATACCTCATTTGTGACTAGCTAGCTCTTGACCTTAATTTGGGTCAAATGAAGTGAAGATATACACATGCTTCTCCTTCTCTCACCTGCTCAGAAAGTTTTACTCATGTTTTAGGTATCATTTTGGTAGAAACTAAAGTTCTGACATAATCTCTTTTGTCTGCAAAATTACAGTGATATTGGAGCCAGACACAAAAGAGTAAAAATGTCATGGTTTTTGGACTTTGAGCATGTCATTCATTCTGCCAGGACTTCATGTCCTCACTTGTGAAGTATTACCAACTATAATTTATATGGATTGAATGATAACACAAATGTAAAATATCTGGTATGCAAGAGAGACAAAGTTATATACTTCTGTTGTGGCTAAGTGGAATTTTTATGATGATATTAAAATTACTTGCCATCACTGCCCTCTTTCAAAGTAGGAGGGACAGGATACTAGATTTAATAGGGGACACGGAGAAGGTAAAAATGAATCTAATTTGGAGGACTAGGCAAAGGTGGTTAAAAGACAACATGGAGCAACTCTTTTCAGAGACAGCATCCTGCATGTCTATACTCCAGTAAAGGCAGGTGTTGGCAACAAGTATCTTATCTTCCATCGTCCTTAAAAGCTCAGGCCTGGCTGGGCACATTGGCACACATCCAGTGCTTTAGGAGGCTGAGGCAGGAGGATTGCAAGTTGAAAAGGCAGCCTCAGCAACTTAGTGAGACCCTATCTCTAAATAAAATACAAAAAAGGGGCTGGGAATGTGGCTCAGTAGTTAAGTGCCCCTGCATTCAATCTCTGGTACCGGAAAAAAAAAAAAAAAGCTTAGGCTTTTTTGCATCTCTCAAAAGGATCAATTCTTTAAAACATGCAGACATAACTTGTGTTTTGTGCAAGTTAATTTTTTCATAAACACGTTTTACTTGTTTTATTGTTTTCACATGACTCCATGTAGGTCCATATTATAGCACTCTTTTTCCCAAGCCTAACTTTTTACCCTCCGGTCTTCCCTTAATTCTGTCTACAACTTGATCTGTGCTTCCCTTGCTCTCCTGACCCCAACCTCCCATCCTATGCATATATTATTGTAAAGGTATCCAGAATTGATAACTTCTCAGCATAATAATAAAAATAACGTTTATATAAACCTCTTTAGAAACTGATTTCACAGTTATGATTTGGTTTACTCCTCCTAATAATCCTATGTGATAGATTATCTCACTTCTGAGAATGAAGAAATTAAAGTTGAGAGAGGTGACAAAGCAAATGATATCAGATCATGACATGGCTCATCTTATTTTTATTTTATTATTTTATTTTATTTTGGTACCTAGGATTGAACCCAGGAGCACTTAACCACTGAATCACACCCCCAGCCCTTTTTATATTTTTAATTTTGAGACAGGGTCTCACTAAGTTGCTTAGATCTTTGCTAAATTGCTGAGGCTGGCTTTGAACTCAAAATCCTCCTACCTGAGTCTCCCAAGCTGCTGGGATTACAGGTGGGCACCATCATGCCTAGCCTCATTGTAGTTTTTATTAATCATCTGCTTTATTTATTTTACAATATTCTCTCCTTTACAGAGAAAAATTCCATATTGACCAATAGGTCTTGCAATCTGCATTTAAAAAGTCTTGATTCTAAGCACTGTTTTAATTAGGATAGTACTTTATGGAGATTCTTATATGAATGTCTATGTTAGGATGGTCAGAAAAGGGAAATTGTTTTTGTAGTTAAGAAACTGCTGAGTATTAACCCTACCCCTCCCCGAAAAAAAAAACAAAAAGGAAAAGGAAGTATATTATTTAACACAAAAAGAGAACATTTTAGTTACTAAAACAGAACATGATTTGAATAATTATGAGTCTGTTATCCACAGGAGTCTATAATCTTGCTGCTGAGATCCCCTGAAGGCTATTCTAGAACCTTGCTCAGCAACTAGTGGGAAAAAGCAACAAAGACTATTTTGTCAGTTCCCTGTTGTGGTTGTGATACAAATTTTATGTAATAAAATGCTATTTAAAGTATGAGCTGCAATTTTATACAGCTGACTTTACTTAATTCTAAAGAGAAAGCATTGAACACTTTGGTGGAAACTTATGGAGCTGTAGTTTTCACTACGTAAGTTATTTAAATTTCACAATGCTTCCAAGAGATTGGTTAATATTTATTCTTTTTGTTTCAGAAGAAGCTCAAATATAAATAATAACAAAATAATAATAGTGTATTTATAAAATTTTCCCCTTCTATGTATATATATTTACAATGGAAACTCAGTTTTCATATTAACAGAATTGAGTTGGAGCAGCTGGGTGCAGTGGTGCATGCCTATTATTCTAGTAACTCAGGAGGCTGAGGCAGGAAGATTGCAAGTTCAAAGCCATTCTCAGCAATTTAGTGAGTCTCTAAGCAACTTAGGGAGACCCTGTGTCAAAATAAAAAAAAAGGGCTTGGGGGGCTGAGGTTGTGGTTCAGTGGCTGAGCGGTTGCCTCGCACGTGTGAGGCACTGGGTTCGATCCTCAGCACCACATAAAAATAAGTAAACAACAGCTGGGAAGAGTGGCACAAGCCTGTAATCCCAGCACTGAGAGAGGCTGAGACAGGAGAATCGCGAGTTCAAAGCCAGCCTCAGCAATGGCGAGGTGCTAAGCAACTCAGTGAGACCCTGTCTCTACATAAAAAACACAAAATAGGGCTGGGGGTGTGGCTCAGTGGTTGAGTACCCCTGAGTTCAATCTCCAGTACCTCCCCCCCAAAAAAAGCAAGTAAAATAAAGACACCATGTCCATGTATAACTAAAAAAATAAAAATAAAAAATAAAGGGCTTGGGATGTAGCTCAGTGGTTAAGTATCCTTGAGTTCAATCCCTGGTACAAAAAAAAAAGAATTGAGTTGGAGCAGAAACAAAGGAAAAGTCAGACTCTAGTGCTACAGTGCTTCATGATTATTTTGAGTTAAGTTAAATCATCAGTCTGGTTTGGATTGGTGACTGAATTACAGGTACTTTTTTGTCTGAAGAACAAGAGGCTACAATTGCCAGTGGAGAGCTATAAAAACTAGCCATTAATACATTGCCTTTCCACTCTTTTAGTTTTATTTGACGTATTTATACCTTTCCCACAGGTTCATATACACTTTATACCCATTATCAACTCTAAAGTAACATTTTCTTTTTGGCAAACACATCTAAACTTACATACCCAAATGCAACCTGTGCTCTTCAAAATGTAAGCACATTTCAATATTATTGTATTTTACAAGCTTTGAGAGTTTTGTTTTTTTGAGAACTTTTTGGTTTTTCATATTTTTATGATTGTTGGCTTTTGTTCCTTTTTGATATTTGGAAACAGCCGAATATCATTTGAAGCCAAATGAGTAGATGACTGCCAGTGACTAACATGAATTGTGGTAAAACATGATCCAAGAACATGACCAATCCTGCCTAAGCAGCTCCTATTTCTTGTTGCTCTAATCTCTTTTAAAAAGAGCTGCCAGAACCAGCATTTTAAAATTGAGCTCCAGTGAAGATATTTTCCTCTCAATGCCTCTTCTTTGCAGAGTAGCAATGTCAAGGCCCTTCCTGATTGAGCTCAACCTCTCTTTACAGACTTACTTCCCATGATACTGCCTATGCTGGTTACCTATGCTGAACTACTTGACTTTTAATACTTTCCAACTCTGTGCCTTCACCTAGGCTGTTCACTATGGGAATAGCCTCTTCAAATTCTTAATGATTTGTATGCAGTATTCTTTTATCCAGAAAAGTTTTAATGTGATTTTCTTCATTCCTGCTGAATTTCTATTTGTCTTGAGGATGCACAGAGTGACTGTTCTCATATCTTCCTAATTGTAAATTATTTGTTCTGAGCTTTCAGAGTATTCTATGTTGCCTTTGATCTTGTAGTATTGCTGCTAGATTCTAAGTGTTTGGTAATGTTCCTTGGTTTCATAGGACTAGCATCTAGCAGTGACTTGTACATCATGTATTTGAGATTGTTTTCAGTACTGATCCTGAAGACAATTTCAAAGGGACTTACAAAGGTATTTTGAGTAATGGATGTAGATTTCCAAGGATATTTTAAAGATAATGTACATTGGTGTTTACATTGTATATTCATGTTTCTTTTTTCTTTTTTTGATTTCATCACTTTCATGTCTAATTTTAATGTGACTTTGAAAATGCTCCCATAAAGCTCAGGTTATATATTCCCTATGCTCCAATCTGGATGCAGAAGTGATGCTATGTGATGCTTCTGCTTATTTTTCTTGAGGCATCTGAGGCCATCTAACATGGTGTGAGGAAGCTCAAGTAACCTGTGAAAAGGACCATGTAGAGAGGAATAAAGGCACTTGGTCTACAGTTCTGGCTGTGGACCAAGTGCTGCTCATGCATGTGAGCCATTTTAAAAGTGGATACTCGATCTCCTACTAATGCACCATGGAGCAGAGATGAGCTGCTCCCAGCTGGCTTCCAAAATTATACATTTTTGAGCAAAAGTGATTTTTGTTTTGTTTTAAGATACTAAACTGTGGAGTGGTATGTCATGAAGCATTAGATAACCAATTCATTTTGTATATAGATCATAGATCAGAAAGTTTTGCATTTTAAATATTATACATTATCTTATTATCCTTGTTTCAGAGATGAGAAATGAATAATTTAGAGTTCAAGTGGATTTCAGATACACTACTACTATGTTTATCTGGTTGGAGGAAATATCTGGAAGGAAAGACCCCCGGATTTAAAATGACAAGACATGGGCTTGAGGTTTACTTTTGACACTTACTAGCTTAGGTGAACTTGGGCAAGAGTCTTAATTTCCCTGAACCCAGTTTATTCTCATTTTAAATGGTAATAAAAGTAATAGCTGGGCGCAGTGGCGCATGCCTGTAATTTTAGAGGCTTGGGAGGCTGAGACCAGATGATCACAAGTTCAAAAGCCAGTCTCAACAATGGTGAGGCACTAAGTAACTCAGTGAGACCCTGTCTCTAAATAAAATACAAAAATGGGTTGGGATGTGGCTCAGTGGTTGAGTGCCCCTGAGTTCAAACCCCGGTACCAAAAAAAAAAAAAACAAAAAAAACAAAAAGCAAAAAAAAAAACAAAAAAAAACCCTCAAAACCAAAAAACCCTAATTTTAACTTTCTCTCCTCCTGAATTATTTATCCATTTATTCCATTTAACAATGATTTATAAATTAACTATGATATACTGTGTAATCAATGAACATATAAAGATATGATATATTTATTGTTTTTTTTAAAATATTTTTTTAGTTGTAGATGGACACAATGTCTTTATTTTATTGCTTTGTATGTGGTGCTGAGGATTGAACCCAGGGCCTCACACATGCGAGGCAAGTGCTCTACCGCTGAGCTACAATCCCAGTCCTATTTATTGTTTTTATGAAGTTCATAATTTACTAGGGAAGCCAGTGACATATTGAAATTATTGCAAAACAGTTCAGTAAATGATATTATAGAAAATAAATACAAGGTTAAGTTGTGACAAGAGAAGAAAGCAATCAATTCTGCCTTTGGGTGGCGGGAGTTAGTTCCGTAGAACAGGAGACCCTAGATCTGCCTCTCAAAAGATGAATAGAGAGGGGAAGTTGTGTAAAGGCATAAATATATAAGAAAGCATCAAGTCTTTAGACAACTGCAAAAATTTGAGCTTTAGAGGGTAAGAAACAATATTAGAGACAGGCAAAAAACAGAATTTGGAGAGCCATATATACGTGGACAGGAGTTTGGACTTTGTGTAGATGCAAGGGAACCTGCAAAGTAATTAAATCACAGGTAACAGGATTGAGCTATAATTTAGAAAGGACTGGAGTAGTGGCGGGTAGACTTTGCATAGACATAAAAAGCACATACCTTTAACAAGGAACAAAGAAAGAGAGCATGCAGGCCCTCTGTTTAGAATATTAGTATAAAAATTCAGGAGTGGATTGATGAAAGCCTGAACTAGCACAGAGGCAGAGGGACAAAGGGAGGATAAGTCAGTTCTGAAAGATTTAGGGAAAGAATCGACAGAATTTGTGACTGGGCTTTTAGACTGATGTAGGAAGTCAACATTAATACTATGTATGTTCAAATATAACATACACAGTCTACAAAGATGAAGAATTATCAAATAATTAGTGATAGAATTTTTAATATAAACTATCTTTTGTATTACCACAAAGAAAACATATTAGAAAAGTCTGCAATATAAAGACTTGGATTTTCTCCAATGTATCCAAAATCTAAATGTGACTTTTTAATGAAAAGATTTGAAGAAATGAATATTTCTGCTAAATCTTTAATCCACATCCAGTGACCAGGAAACACCAAACTTGGTGAAAATGGTAAAGATGAGATGGAGAGACGTGTGGAGAAAGACCAAGAGGAAGCAGGTAATATTAGGGTAGGATTCTCACAGATCCATGTCTAACTGTGTCTCCCATTGGGTGTGGATCTTTGTTACCTAGAACCTGCTAAGAAGAAGGCAGTCTTTACTCTCCTCAGGAGCATTAAGGAAAAACACCACCTCAAGTCTCCCTTGTCATCTTCCCTCTAGTCAGAATTGGGCTAACCAGGATGGCTTGGAAAAAAGTGTTGCTTTGTTCATTCTCCAGAAAGAGGGATCTGGAGGAGCCCAGGAAATGGATTGCACAGAGCAACACCAAAATGAACATGAACTTGCTTGTTCCCCGCAGCTTCATTTCATAATGCCCCTGGGGGCTTGACGTGTCCTTGGTCTTAGGAAAAATCCTGGATTGGCTACATCTTTGATAGGTGTGGGTTCATTAGGTAGTCAGTCCAACATTAGAAAGAGGGAAAGATATGCACAGAAGGTACCAGATATGAAGCAGAACTTTGTGTTGGCTCTTTTGTAAGAGTTTGAGACCTGGAATAGTGGAAAATGAGACTGGAGAGAGAGAGAGAGCGAGAGAGAGAGCAGTAAGCACTGGATATTGGAGGGTCTTGCTTGTTGTTCAAAGGAGTTAAGATATGGGAAAGAGGGATTCCCAGAAATAACTCAGTCAAGGAAGACTCAGGATTAGGTTGTCACTTAGAAAGCCTAATGGCTGTGTGGAGTCTGGCTTGTCGTCTACAACAAGCCTGGGAAAGCAAAGATTTCAAGTTCCTGTCTTCCTAGCAAGAACTCTGATCTGACAAGGGCGCTTGCATTCCAGTGCAGTCCAGGTCT
Organism: Geosciurus inauris; assembly: GCA_004024805.1. Classification (NCBI taxonomy): domain Eukaryota; kingdom Metazoa; phylum Chordata; class Mammalia; order Rodentia; family Sciuridae; genus Geosciurus; species Geosciurus inauris. The sequence continues at coordinate 97,637 of PVHX01003258.1, forward strand.
GAGAGATCTTAACTCAGGGATTCCACTGTGAGTAAGGCATCAGGTCTTCATCATCTTGCCACATTTGATCAGAAATACATCTTATTTACACTGATCTTTCCTCTTACCTCTAGCCAAGGACCAGTGGTACTTGCCCTGGGTAGTTGTAGGAGGAGAAAACAGAACGTTTCTGTGGAGCTGCATCAACCACCCAGGAGAGGCAACCAGCTGCAAAACCTATAAGGAGTGTGAACTTGGCTAAACGTGGCTGAAACCCAACAAACACCTCACTCCTTACTCGAATCTTGCCCTCCCAACCCTTGAGTAAATATGAGTCAGCTAAGGGAGAACTCAAGCAGAATATTGGAGCAGTCTGGTTCTTTACAGAGAATAAGGTTCTGTGAATAAGGTTATTATCTGGGAGAATGGAAGATTTCTGGAATTTGGAGGGTTTTCTGATTTTTCCATTTTTTCTCCTTATTAGATGACCCTATAATTTTCTAGTTTCATTCTCTAACACAATAACTTTTCTCTTCTTTAGAAAACATATCCCTGTGCAGAGTACTTAAAATTTGCCAACAAACTTATTTTATTTTCAAAGGTTATATAGGAACGAGGAAGCAGGACTTAGATGTAGTGGATTTGTTGATCACTAGAAGTTGAAAGACAATTTTAATAAAATGTGTTGCTGTGATCATTGTGTCTCTGGTCTGAAAGACATCTGGAACACCCAGAGCCTAGCTGGGCTCATTGGCACATGCCTGTAATCCTAGCAGCTTGGGAGGCTGAGGCAGGAGGACCACAAGTTCAAAGCGGGCCTCAGCAACAGCCTCAACAACTTAGTGAGGCCCTGTTTCAAAATTTAAAAAAAATAATAATAATTTTAAAAAGACATGGCTCAGTGGTTAAGTGCCCCTGGGTTCAATCCCTGGTACCAAAACCAAAACCAAAACCAACTCCCCCACCCCCAAAACCTAGCACCTCTGGCTTGATTCTCTACAACTCAGCAGCAGGTACTCTGCTTATGAGTACATGTAGTATAAGGATCTCACTGGTTTTTGGGAAAGCCCTCTAACAGAATTGCTTCCCACAGTGAGCACTCCCCACTCATAGTTCCACTCTGATACAGGAAACAGCTTTTACCCTTTTCTCACAGTAGAGAAGTAACACAAAAACAGAGGCTGAAGTCACAAGCACAGCAACCTTTGTGGCCAACACTAGGACCAGGTCTACATGTTGTGCAATAATCACTCTTAATTTTCTGCTCTTGGCAAATGGGTTGCTCTGTCCCCTCTTGCTCCCTTTCCTTCTCTTTAGCCCACTCTTCCAATATGTAAAATAGGGAGAATCTGGTTTTTACCAGCAGTAGCATATACTTGAGTCGTAAGTCATTTTCAATGTAGGACACCATACACTGCTACCTTGAGTTTCAGATAAAGGCCTGAGTTTTCATGAAATGAATTTTGAAGGATTTTTCTTTTTCCTGGTGAAACTCTGAAACTTTGCTCAGAAAGAGGTGGTAGAGAGGAAATATCCAGACTTCCTATCTCTTGGCAACATGAGATTTCCAGAATCTTCTGCCAGTACTGTTTGGACATTTAGGACTAAATCTCGCTAATGAAAGTCACAATTTAAGATGTAGTTTTGAAGTGTTGCCCCTCCTTGTGAGCTCCCTTCCTCTTCCTCTAGAATGAGCAGGTAGGTGGTTGGATGAGTAGATCAGACCATGGGAGGAAAAGGTGGGCTGGTGAATGGAATCATTTCTCAGTGTGGTTGAGTCTCACAGCTTTTTATGGTTGTTTTGCTCCTACCCGTCTAGCCCTCCTTTAACCAACTCCTTCCCTACCTCTTCACCCTCAACCCTCAAAAACCACAACCACAGTTAAATCATTAAACACATGAAACAAATAAAACTGCCTCTGTGTGAACAAGCCTCTTTGGTCACGCCATCCGATGAGAGGCGCCTCCCTTGTTCTCCAACCAGGCAGGCACCTAATAGACTCTACACCCTCAAAGCAGGAGGAGGAGGAGAGGCCAGTGCCTCTGGGTTAGGGCCTGTTGATTCTTGGAAGCCAGAGGAGGGTGGGGCAAAGACACTCCCAAGAACGTTGGCAAACTCAGAAGGGAGAGGAAGAGCCATCTCATGTTCACAGCCATCGGGCCACTTGTTCATTCAATGAAATTTATGACTTGATCTCTTAGGCTCCTGGCTGAGAGGATGAGAGCAGTCTCCTGGGATTACAGCTTTGTCATGGCCATAAATGAGGCAATTTTAAACTTTCTAAAGTAAACTTTTAAGGAGACTTTAAAAAGGTACTCTCTCAGAATCCTAAAGTTCTCCCTAAAATCTAACTGAAGGGCCAAGTTCTAAAATGACACTTCTGCCTTTTGCAAATTTTCTGTCCTTCTAGACCTAGCATGAAGTGACAAAGTTACTGCTGAACATTCAAATTCAACTGGGAAACTTTTAGAAAATACTGTTATCTGGGCTTCATCCAAGACTGATAAAATCAGAACTACTGCCAGAAGGGGTAATAGTTTCCAGTGAATTCGGTAAGCAGCCAGGGTTAAGAATCACTGTGTTAGATGAACAAAATCTATTCATTAATATTTTCAGAGGCTTACTCAGTGTTAGCATGGTGCTATATTTTGGGGCTAGAGATCAAGGGGTGATGCGGATCCCCAGTGAGAGGACCTGAGAATTGACTACTGGAGTCTGAGGAGCGCTCAGTCTGAGGAAGAAGGAAAACTGAGAAAGAACAGAGTCAAGGGTAGCAAAGGGCAATGATTGCTTCAAGGACCACAGCCTGGTCAACAGGGTCTGGTGCTGTAGAGCAACTTTATAATACTTTAAAGTGTCTCTATATTGGATAACAGGAGGATTATTGATAATCTTAGATCAGGTGCAGCAAGATTTCACTTGGCTGAAGCAATAAGGATAAGAAGACAAATGGAGGACTAATATTTTGAGAATTCTAGCTGTGCAGTGAGAGTCTTAAAAGGGCTTAGGAGTTTTTATTTTTTATTTGTTATATTATGGGCGATAGCAGAGCATATGCACATGATGAAGGGAAGAAAATGGGTGAAGGTCGGGGTGAGGAATGAGGATGAAACATAATTCCTGAGAATGGAGCAGGGATCCACAGCATGGACTAACCTTGGCCAGGGAGGAAGAAGAGAGTCCATTGCCATTGTAAGAGGGGAGAGGACAGTCTTGCTGGTGTGGATGCATGCGAGTTTAGGCAAGGGCATGGGTGGGAATGGGAGATGTTTGCCTGATGGTCTTTAATTCACTCTGAAGTAGAGCTGACATTTGTTGCAGGGTTTCTTAGCAAGCCTTTGCCCTCTCAAGCCTCTGGACCTATTGGGGTAGAATGATGGCCAGAGCTGGGCACATCCTCTTCCTCACTTCCTCCCAACATATGGAATGGGAGGAGGGGTGCTATGTGTGGAGGGACCTGGGGTGGAGGCTGTATGGGGAACACCTGGCTCTCTGACCCTCTCCATCTCCCATCACCTTTTATCTCTACCCTCACATATTTCTGCTTCCTCCTGCAAACTGAAGAACTGTTTTCTGTTTCTTCATTTTTCCTTTTTTCCTTCCACTGTGTCTGAATATCTGTCTTTGATTGGCTACTATTTCTGCTTTCCTTAAATCTGTCTTTTTGTCTGAACACTAAAAGTTTGGTTGTTTACTAATATTGCTAAAATTGATGCATTATAATTATACATAATAGTGGAATTCATTGTGAGATATACTTACATGCATGTAACATAATTTGGTTTCGTTTATTCTCCAGCATCTCCCCGTCTCTCTCTTCCTCATTCCCATGATCCCTTTCTTCTCCCCTACTGGTCTCCCTTCTATTTTTATGAAATCCACCTTTTATTCCTTTTTGCTTTCCAGCTTGCTCATATGACAGAAAACATGCTACCTTTGACTTTCTGAATCTGGCTTATTTCACTCAGCTTGATGTTCTTCAGTTCTGTCCATTATCCTGCAAATGACATAATTTCATTTTTCTTTATGGCTGAGTAAAATTCCATTTTATATATGTATAAATATATATATCACATTTATTATACATCACATATATATCATTATATATATATATATGTATATCTCACATTTCTTATCTATTCATCTGTTGATGGACACCTAGGCTGGGTCCATAACTTGACTATTGTGAACTGCATTGCTATTAAACATGGGTATACATGTGTCACTATATGGTATGCTGACTTAAATTCTTTTGGGTAAATACCAAGGGGTGGTATAGCTGGATTATATAGTAGTTCTGGTTTTAGCTTTTAGAGGAGCCTTCATGTGATTCCCATAGTGGCTGCACTAATTTACATTCCCACCATCAGTGTGGTAGAGTTGCTTTTCCTGCAACATCCTTGCCAGCATTTATTGCTATTTGTCTTTCTGAGGACTGCTGTTCTCACTGCCGTGAGATGGAATCTCAGTGTAATTTTGATTGTTATTTTCCTTATGGATAAAGATGTTGAATTTTAAAAATATAATTTTGGCTATTTGTACTTCTTTTGAGAAGTGTCTGTTCAGTTCAATTGTCCATTTATTGATTGAGTTGTTATTTTAGTGTTAAGTTTTTTGAGTTCTTTATATATTCTGGGTATTAATCCTTTGTTGGAAGAGTAGCTGGCAAAGATTTTCTCCCATTCTATAGATTGTATTTTCATTCTGCTGTTTCCTTTGTTGTGCAGAAATTTTTAATTTGCTGCCATCTCATTTATTCTTTCTCTGATTTCCTGACTTATAGGGGTTCTATATGTTGAAGTTGTTCATTTATATTTTCTTCTAATAGTTGCCAAGTTTTTGGTTTTATATTTAGGTCTGTAATCCATTTTGAGTTGACTTTTGTTCATGGTGTGAGACAAAGGAATAATTTCGTTCTTCTACATATGAATGTCTAGTTTTCCCAACACTATTTGTTAAAGGGGCTCTTTTATTTAATGTATGTTTTTGGCACCTTTGTTAAGAATCAGATGACTGTAGCTGTGTGTGGTTTTCTGTGTGTCTTGTTTTCCATTGGTTCCTGTGTCTGTTTTTATGCCAGTACTAGACTGTTTTTGTTACTATGGCTTTGTAATATAATTTGAAGTTGCATATTGTGATGCTTCCAGCATTGCTTTTTGCTCAGGATTTCTTCGGCTATTCTAGGTCTTTTGTTCTTGCACATAAATTTTAGCATTGCTTTCTCTAGTTCTGAGAAGCATTATCATTGGTATTTTGATGGGGATTACATTGAATATGTAGGTTGCTTTTGGTAATATGGACTTTTTAGCAATATTAACTCTGCCTCTCCATGAACATAGGAGTTTTTTTTTTCCATGTCCTGGTGACTTTTTCAATTTCTTTTATCAGTGTTTTGTATTTTTTCTTGTAGAGGAGCTTCACCTCTTTCATTAAGTATTTTAATTTTGAAAAAAAATTTTTTTAGTTGTAGATGGACATAATGTCTTTATTTTATTGCTTTGTATGTGGTGCTGAGGATCAAACCCAGGGCCTCACACATGCGAGGCAAGTGCTCTACCACTGAGCTACAATCCCAGCCCCAAGTATTTTAATTTTTAAGAAATTTTTATGAATGGAATTGTTTCCTGATTTATCAGAAGCTTCATTATTAGTGTATAGAAAAGCTGTTGATATTTGTATGCTGATTTTGTATGCTGAAGTTTTAAAAATCAACATTAGAAGTTATGGTGGAATTTTTAGGATTATGTAATGTACAAACAAGGATAATTTCACTTCATCCTTTCCTGTTTGCATCCCTTTTATTTCTCTTGTCCAATTGCTCTGGCTAAATCTTTAAGTACTATACTCAGTGTAAGTGTTATAGTGGAAATCCTAGTCTTGTACTGATTGTAGGAGAAATGCTTTCAGTTTTTCCCCATTCATGTGGGAAACAGTCCTGTGATTTTTGTCTTTGGTTGTAATTAGGTAGTTTAATTACATTTATTAATTTGCATATATTGAACCACCCTTGCATCCCAGTAATGAAACCAAATCGATCATCGTGTATGAATTTTTAATGTGGTTTTTAATTCCACTGGCTAACAATTAGGGATTTTTTCATCTATGTTCATCAGATATATTGGTCTGCAGTTTTCTTGAGGTGTCCTTATGTGGTTTTGGATCAGAATGATACTGGCTTCATAGAATTAGTCTGGAATTGTTCCCTTCCTTTCTATTTCATGGAATAATTCGGGGAACATTGGCATTAGTTCTTTAAAGATCTGGTAGAATTCAGCTATGAATCCATCTAGTCCTGGGCTTTTTCTTGTTGAAAGACTTTTTATTAGTGATTCAATCTCACTGCTTATTACTGATCTGTTTAGGTTTTATATCTTTTTGATTCAATTTTTGTAGGTTGTGTGTATCCACAAATTTATCCATTTCTTCTAGGTTTTCCAATTTATTAGAATATAAGTTTTCAAAATAGTCCCTAATGTTGCTGTGAATTTTAGTGGGGTATGCTGCAAAATCTTTTTTACCTGTAATTTTATTAACTGGTGTGCTCTCTCTCTTTTGGTTAGTCTGGCTAAGGGTTTATCAAACTTGTTCATCTTTTCAAAGAAACCATTCTTTATTTCATTGGTCCTTTGTATTGTTCTTTGTTCTGTATTCCATTAATTTTAGCTCTAATCACCTTTATTATTTCTTTCCTTGTATTGTCTTTAGGAAGGATATTTTCTTATTTCTCTAAGACTAAGGTGCAGCATTAAGTTATATGGGATCTTTCTGATTTTTTTTTTTTTTTTTTTTTTTTTTTTTTTTTTTTTTTTTTTTTTTTTTTTTTTTTTTTTTTTTTTTTTTTTTTTTTTTTTTTAGGTAGGCACTCAGCTATAAACTTTTTGCTTAGAACTACCTTTGCTGTGTCCCATAGATTCTGGTATTTTGTATTTCTATTCTTGTTGGATTCTAAGAATTTTTAGATTTCTCTCCTCATTTCTTTGATCATTCATTCAACATTAAAAGTGTATTATTCAGCCAGGTGTGGTGGCGCCCCTCTGTGATCCCAGGAGCTTGGGAGACTGAGGCAGGAGGATCGTGAATTCAAAGCCAGCTTCAGCAAAAGTGAGGCTCTAAGAAGCTCAGTGAGACCTTGTCTCTGAATAAAATACAAAATAGGGCTGGGGGTGTTGCTCAGTGGTCAAGTGCCCCTGAGGTTAATCCCTGGAACCCCCCCTGCAAAAAAAAAACTGTATCGTTCTGTCTTCATGTGTTTGTATAGTTTTTATAGTTTTTCTTATTGATTTCTAATTTCATTTTATTATAAAATAATAATATCCAAGGAATTATTTGAACTTTTTTTGTATTTTCTAAGACTTGTTTCGGGGCCTAAAATCTGATCTATTCTGGAGAAAGTTCCACAAACATCTGAAAAAGTATATTTAGCTGTTGGTTGAAATATTCTGTAGATGTCATTGCATCTGTTTTCACTGCTCAAAGCTCAAGCCTGGGAAAGATATGGTGGAGGCACTGAAAGATGAACTCAAATATAGTATGCAAGAGCTACCAGAAGCAGCTCAACGTCAGCTTTCTTAGAAAGCCACAGGTGTGTCTCAGTTGGTTGGACATCCCATTAGAATCAGGCAGTCTTTGCTCACAGTTGCTGGTTGGCAACTGTGATTGTGAGTTGACAGGATGTTGGGAAACTGATTAAGAACATTAAAAATTTCTAAATTGTGATATGGTATAAAATTCTTCTTTTTTTCCTGCAGTTCTGGGGATTGAACTCAGGGCTTCACATGTACGAGGCAAGTGCTTTACTACTGAGCTACATCCCCAGCCCCTAAAATTTTAAAAATAAACAATTTTATGTATGATAAGATATACACAATATAAAATTTACCATCTTAACCAATTTTAAATGTGTAGTTAAGTAACACTAACTATATTCACATTTTTGTGCAATCTCCAGAACTCTTTTCATCTTATAAACCTGAAACAACTCCTCATTGCTTCTTACCCAAACTCCTGGCAACCACCATTCTACTTTTTGTCTGTAGGAATTTGACAAAGGGAGGTGTAAGTTATGTGAGTGGTATTACACAGCATTTGTATTATTTCACTTAGTGTAAAGTCCTCAAAGTTCATGTATGTTGTGGCATATCTCAGAACTCCCTTCTTTGTTAAGGCTGAATAATATTGTCATTGTATGTGTATGCCACATTTTGTTTATCCAGTCATGTGGATAAACACCCTTTGTCTATTATGAATAATGCTGCTATGAAAATGGATGTACAAATATCTGTTTGAGTCTCTGTTTTCAGTTATTTAGGCTATATATCCAGGAGTGAAATTGATAGATAACATGGTAACTAGTTTTAATTTTCAAGAGAATCATTATACTGTTTTTACATGGTGACTGCACTGTTTTACCTTCCTTCCAGTTGTACACAAAGGTTTCAATTTCTCCACTTTCATACCCAAACTTGCTGTTTTCTATTTTTATGACAGTAGTTCCTAATGGGTGTGAAAGGGTATTCCATTGTGGTTTTCACTTGCCTTTCCCTAAGCTTACAATACTGAGCATTTTTCATGTGCTCATTGACCATTAGTGCATTTTCTTTAGAGAAATGTTTATTCAAATCCTTTGTCCAGTTTTAGTCAGGGTTTTAAAAGATGTTTTAATTAGGACATTATAGTTTTAGTTGCTGTTGAAAGACTATTTAAAATTTTTTGTGATGTACTTCAAGCAACATGGGAGGTGAAGCCTTTTTATTTTTCTCCACTGATTCTGTCACAATCTCTATTGTGAAACAGAGTGGACTTTTCTTTTTAAGGTTAATTTTAAGTAGCAGTAATTGTGACTATTTCTGTGCTTTAATTTTAACTTACGGTCTTTGTGTCAGTTTTACAGATGAGTCAGCTGTTGTGTCTCTTCAGGAAGGTATCCACTATTCTCTTTGCTGATGACAACGTCCTACACCGAATGGTTGACTTTGTTCAGGAGCAACAGCTCGGTATCAAGCATGCCATTTTTAGGATGTGTTTTGTTAGAACTGCAGAGCTCTATTGGGTTCTGTGGTAGTGGTGTATATTTTGGGACCAACACAAACTGACACAAACCACTAGAGCCACAGAAGTTCAATTCTGCCCCAAGTTAAGGTAGCACAGGAGTGATATTAAAGGTCATAAGTGGCAGGTGAAAAGGGTGACCAGCTTCTAACCTTGAAATCTTTCAGGCCAAGATACCTCTTATGTACTCTAAGTGCAGAAGCTTAGGGCTTCACTGCATTTGTTAGTGTCTTGGGAACAGATTCAAAGTTGCTCTTGTGAGGACAGTCTTTTTACCTATAGGTGTTCTTAGCCTGATCTATGTTTAAGGCCACACTGCTGGGCAAGAACATAAATCAGACTCTAATTTCCTTTAATGTGCTACATATCTGGAGTTTTGGCATTATGGGCTCAATTAAGTATGAAAATTATAAACTCACTGGTAACCTCAAAATTTTGTTTGGTTTTCTGTAGAAAACCATTAAACTCTGGATGAGAAAAAAGATAATGCAAAAAATATAACCAGAGAGAGATGCTAAACACTCTTTTTTTTTAGCTTCTCTGAGCTCTTTCCTGGTATTGAGATACTATACCCAGAACTCAATTCTACAGTATGTTGCTCTGATGCAACAGAAAATTCTGGGCCCTAATTAAGACCTAATAACATTCTCTCAACTTTTACAGAGGCTCTCCAATGTATAGAACTACCTGAGATTTTTTTTTTATTGTTGTTGTTATTGTTTGTTAAAGATCACAGGCAGGAAAAAAAGGTTTTTTTCTGAAAGAAGTTTCGCTTGCTTCCTTTTTTCATGTGTTTAATGGAAACATTAAGTTACATAGCTGCATAATTTGTTTTTACCCTGTCAGAAAAATCAGTTTTAAGCTCATTGTTTTTTAATCCAGTATTCTTTTGTTATGAGCATTTGTTGACTTTACTTTTTAATCTTGTATTATTTTTTTAAAATTTATTTATTCTAATTAGCTGTACATGACAGCAGAATGCATTTTGATTCATTGTACACAAATGGAGCCCAACTTTTCATTTCTCTGGTTGTACATGATGTAGAGTCATACCACATGAGCAGTCATACAGGAACCTAGGGCAATGATGTCCATCTCATTCCACCATTTTTCCTGCCCCCATGTCTCCTCCCCACCTTTTGACCAAAGTTCCTCCATTCTTCTCATGCCACCTCCCCCATTATGGATCAGCATCCACTTATCAGAGAGAACATTTGGACTTTGGTTCTTTGGGATTGGCTTACTTCGCTTAGCATGATGTTCTCTAACTCTATTCATGTACCTGCAAATGCCATAATTTTATTCTCTTCTAATTCTGGGTAATATTCCATTGTGTATATATACCACAGTTTCTTTATCCATTCATCTATTGAAGGGCATCTAGGTTGCTTCCACAGTTTAGCTATTGTGAACTGAGCTGCTATAAACATTGAAGTGGCTGCATTACTGTAGTATGCTGTTTTTAAGTCCTTTGCGTATAGACGGAGGGATGAAATAGCTGGGTCAAATGTGGTTTCATTCCAAGTTTTCTAAGGAATCTCCATACTGCTTTCCAGAGTTGTTGCACCAATTTGCAGTCCCACTTGCAATGTTTGAGTGTGCCTTTTCCTCCACATCCTCACCAACACTTCTTGTTGCTTATATTCTTGATAACTGACATTCTGACTGGTGTGAGATGAAATCTTAGAGTAGTTTTGATTTTCATTTCTCTAATGGCTAGAGATGTTGAACATTTTTTCACATATTTGTTGATCAATTATCTTCTTCTGAGAAGTGTCTGTTCAGTTCCTTAGCATATTTATTGATTGGGTTGTTTGTTTTATTGGTGTTAAGTTTTTTGACTTCTTTATATATCCTGGAAATTAGTGCTCTATCTGATGTGTGTGTAGCAAAAATTTACTCCCAAAATGTAGGCTCTCTGTTCACCTCATTGAGAGAAGCTTTTTAATTTGAATCCATCCCATTTATTGATTCTTGATTTTATTTCTTGCACTTTAGGAGTCTTGTTAAGGAAGTCAGAACCTAATCTGATGTGATGAAGGTTTGGCCTACTTTTTCCTCTATTAGGCACAGGGTCTCTGGTCTAATTCCTAGGTCCTTGATCCACTTTGAGTTTTGTGCTTGGTGAAAGATAGGGGTTTAGTTTCATTTGCTGCATATGGATTTCCAGTTTTCCCAGCACCATTTGTTGAAGAGGCTATCTTTTCTCCAATGTATGCTTTTGGCGCCTTTGTCTAGTATGAGATAACTGTATTTAACTGGGTTTGTCTCTGTGTCTTCTATTTTGGCATTGGTCTATGTGTCTATTTTGGTGCCAACACCATGTCATTTTTGTGACTGTAGTTTTGTAGTATAGTTTAAGACCAGGTATTGTAAAGCTTCCTGCTTCATCACTCTTCTTGCTAAGGATTGCTTTGGCTACTCTGGGTCTCTTATTTTTCCAAATAAATTTAATGATTACTTTTTCTATTTCTATAAGGATGGCATTGGGATTTTCATTGGAATTGCATTGAATCTGTATAGCACTTTGGGTGGAATGACCATTTTGACAAGATTTATTATGCCTATCCAAGAGCATGGGAGATCTTTCCATCTTCTAAGATTTTTTTCAACTTTTCTTTATTGTCCTGTAGTTTTCATTGTAGAGGTCTTTCACCTCTTTGGTTAAATTGATTCCCAAGTATTTTAGTTTTTTTTGAGGCTATTGTGTGAATAGGGTAGTTTTCCTAATTTCTTTTGCAGTGAATTCATCACTTTTATATAGAAATGCATTTGACTTACAGGTATTGATTTTATGTCTTTCTACTTTGCTGAATTCATTTATTAGTTCTAGAAGTTTTCTGGTGGAATTTTTTTGGATCTTCTAAATATGGAATCAGGTTGTTGACAAATAGTGGTAGTTTGAGTTATTCTTTTCCTATTTGTATTCCTTTAATTTCTTTTGTCTGTCTGATTGCTCTGGCTAGAGTTTCAAGGTCTATGTTGAATAGATGTGGTGAGAGAGGGCATCCCTGTCTTGTTCTCATTTTTAGAGGGAATGATTCCAATTTTTCTCCATTTAGGATGATGTTGGCCTTTGGTTTAGCATAGATAGCTTTTACAATGTTGAGGTATGTTCCTACTATCCCTAGTTTTTCTAGTGTTTTGAACATGAAAGAGTGCTGTATTTTGTCAAATGCTTTCTCTGCATCAATTGATAAAATCACATGATCCTTTTCTCTAATTCTATTGATATGATGGCTTACATTTATTGATTTCTGTATGTTGAACCAAACTTGCATCTCTGGAATGAATCCCACTTGATCATGGTGCACTATTTTTTAAATGTTTTTGTATGCAATTGCCAAAATTTTATTGAGAATTTTTGCATTATGTTCTTTGGGGTCTGAAATTTTCTTTCTTTGATGTGTCTCTGTCTTGTTTTGGTATTAGGGCGATACTAGCCTCATAGAATGAGTTTGGAAGGGTTCCCTCCTTTTCTCTTTCATGGAATAATTTGAGTAGTATTGGTATTAATTTTTGTTTGTAGGTTTTGTAGAACTCAGCTGAGAATCCATCTGGTCCAGGGCTTTTCTTGGTTGGTAGACTTTTGATGGCATCTTCTATTTCCTTGCTTGAAGTTGATCTGTTTAAGTTGTATATGTCCTCCTGGTTCAGTTTGGGTAGGTCATATGCCTCTAGAAATTTGTCAGTGTCTTTGGGGTTTTCTATTTAACTGGAGTATAAATTTTCAAAATAATTTTTAATTATCCTGTGTTTCAATAGTATATCTGTTGTGATATTTCCTTTTTCATCATGAATTTTAGTATTTTGAGTTTTCTCTCTTTCTTTTCATTCAGATGTTTAAGGGTTTGTCAATTTTATTTATTTTTTCAAAGAACCAGATTTTTGTCAATTTTTTGCATTTTTTTTTTGTTTCAAATGCATTGATTTCAGCTCTGATTTTAATTATTTCCTGTCTTCTACTTTTTTTGGTGTTGGTTTGTTCCTCTTTTTCAAGGGCTTTGAGATGTAGCGTCAGGTTGTTTGTTGACTTTTTCTTCTTTTAATAAATGAGCTTAATGCAATGAACTTTCCTGTTAGCACTGTCTTCATAGTGTTCCAGAGATTTTGATATGTTGTATTGGAGTTCTCATTTACTTCTAAGAATTTTTTTATCTTCTCCCTGATATCTTCTGTTATCCATGTGCCATTCAATATTATTTAGTCTCCAGGTGTTGGAGTAGTTTCTATTTTTTAATTTGTTTTTGATTTCTAACTTCATTCCACCATGGTCAGATAGAATGCATTGCAGTATCTCTAGTTTTTTGTGTTTGCTAAGACTTGCTTTGTGGCATAATATGTGGTCTATTTTGGAGAAGGATCCATGTGTATTTGCTTGTTGATGGATGGAATATTCTATATATGTCTGATAAATCTAAATTGTTGATTGTTTTATTGAGTTCTATAATTTCTTCATTTTTGTTTGGAAGATCTATCCAGTGGTGAGAAAGGTGTGTTGAAGTCACCCAGTATTATTATGTTGTGGTTTATCTGATTCTTATAGTTGAGAAGAGTTTGATATACATAGATGCCTCATTGTTTGGTTGTATGATTCCCTTAAGCAGTATAAAATATGCTTCTTTATCCCTTTTCACTAACTTTGGTTTGAAGTCTACTTTATCTGATATAAGGATGAAAACCCCTGCTTGTTTGCATGGTCCACATGAGTGATTCGCTTTTTCCCACCCTTTCACCTTCAGTCTGTGGATGTCTTTTCCTGTGAAATGGGTCTCTTGAAGGCAGCATATTGTTGGGTTTTTTAAAAAATCCAATCTGTCAATTTATGTCTTTTAATTGACAAGTTTAGGCCATTCACATTCAAGGTTATTATTGAAATATGATATATAATCCCAATCATTTTCATTTTTTTAAATGTTACTTGGTTTTTCCTTTGATTGGCCTTTTCTTTAGTGTAGTTCCTGTCTTTGTATATTTTCATTGTTGGTTATCATTTCCTCCTCATAGAATATTTTGCCAAGAACGCTCTGTAGTGCAAGTTTTCTCACTTTAAATTCTTTTTTCATGAAAGGTTTTTATATAGTCATCAAATCTGAAGCTTAATTTTGCTGGATATAAGATTCTTGGTTGGCATCCATTTTCTTTCAAAGCTTGGTGTATGTTGTTCCAGGATCTCCTGGCTTTGAGGGCTTGGGTTGAAAAATTTGCTAATATCCGAATTGACCTCCCCCATATACTACATATGTGTAATCTGATTCTTCTCTCTTGCAGCCTTTAAGATTCTATCCTTATTCTGTATGTTAGGCATTTTCATTATGTGCCTTGGTGTAGATCAGTTATAGTTTTGCACATTTGGTGTCCTGTAAGCCTTTTGTATTTGATTTTCCAATTCATCATGTTTGGGAAATTTTCTGATATTATTTCATTGAAGAGATTGTGCATTCCTTTGGTTTGAAACTCTATGCCTTCCTTATCCCAATAAATCTTAGATTTGGTTTTTGATGCTACCCCATAGTTCTTGGATATTTTGTTCATGGTTTCTTACCATCTTCACTGTGTGGTCAACTTTATTTTCAAGATTGTATATTTTGTCTTCATTATCTGAGATTCTGTCTTCCAAGTGATCTAGTCTGTTGGTGATACTTTCTATTGAGTTTTCTATTTGGTTTGTTTCCTTCAAGAATTTCTGATTTTTTTTTCACAATCTTTCTTTCTTGAAGTAATCTTTTGCTGTGTTTGCTCCCCTATGTCTTAGTTGGTGTGATCAATGGTTGCCTGTATTTGCTCTCTTATCTCTTTGTTGGAGTGATCAATTTTTGCCTCTATTTGCTCACTTAGGTCATTCTTTAATTTGCAGATCATTTTAATCATGTACATTCTGTACTCCTTCTCTGATATTTCATCAACTGCACTGTCAATGGATTCTATTATTGTGGAATCTTGGTTTGTTTCAGGTACTTTCTTCCCTTGTTTTTTCATGTTGATTTGTGTCTTCCTTTCTTGCCGTGCCAATCTGAGATATTGAAGTTTCTACACTATAATCTTGTAGTGATCCTGCAGATTACCTGTACCTCATTTTGGTATTCACTTCCAGTCTCTGGCAGGTGTCCCCAGATGGATGCTACTCCAACTAAAGATGGTGGCAATGGTAGCGGAGGTAACTCAAGATAGCAGTGAGGGTGTCCCAAGATGGATGCAACCACTTTCAGAGATGGGACTGGAAGGGTAGGACTTACAATGGCTTTGGGCTGCCTGTTTGGAGATGCAGTGCTATGGCATGCTTTGCTGTGGCAGGCAGCTGTCTCCAGGCTCTGTTGTCCCAAGGTGGAAGCTACTTTATGGGGAGGGCTATGGCAATGGTTGCAATGTCCCAAGATGGATGTGGGCTGGGGAGTGATGCGTTGGTAAATCAGGAGCCATAGTGTGGACCTCCACTCTGCACAGGGGTGGTCCTGGGCCTGGGCTCTCACACAGATTGGCAGGGGCAATCCTGGGCCTGACCTGGGCCTGGGCTCCCACACGGGTCTCCAGAGGTGGTCCTGGGCCTAGGCCTAGGCCTGGGCTTTTGTGGGTTGGTGGAAGTGGTCCTGGGCCTGGGTCTGGGTCTGGGCTCACTTGTGGGTCCTTTGTATTCTTTTTTAGTAGCTTTTTGGAGGCATAATTTATACACCACAAAATCAACTGTACAAATTCAATGCTTCTAAACTGTACAATTCAATGCTTTTTTCTCTTTGTAAATTTAGAATTCTGCTGCCATCACCACAATCCAAATTTAGAATATGTTCATCATCCCTCCGCCCCCATCCCTTCTCCCAGGCCTTGGAAACAGACTTATCTGCTTTGTGTCTCTATAGATTTGCCAATTCTGGATAGTTCATATAAACAGAAACATATAATCTATAGCCTTTTGTGATTGGCTTCTTTTGCTGAATGTAGATTTTTTTCAAGAAAGCTGTATATAATACCATGTAGTAGTACTTCAGTCCTTCTTATTGATAAATAATATTCCACCATGGGATACACTGCATCATGTTTCTTCATTCATCAGTTGAAGGGCATTTGATTCCAGGTTTTGACCACTATAAATAATACTTCTATGATCATTCATGTACAAGTCTTTGTGCGGATGTATATTTTTACTTCTATAGAATAGATACCTTGGAGAAAAACTGCTGAGTATTATTGTTAATTTATGTTTGACTTTTAAAGAAATTGTTTTCCAAAGTAGCTGTACCATTTTACATATACATTTCCACCCATAATGTATGAGGTTTCTGGTTTCTGTATGTCCTAGTCAACAATTGTCATTGTCCGCCTTTGGGATTATAGTAATTTAAGTGGTAGTGTGCAGTGGTTTCTCATTTTGGCTACAATTTGCATTTATGTAGTGACAAATAATGTTAAGCATATTTTTGATGTATGTATTGGACATACATCTTTTTTTTTTTTTTTTTTTTGAGATGGGGTCAGGTGGGTCTCAACCTCCTGGGCTCAGGTGATCTTCCCTGCTCAGCTTCTTGAGTAGCTGGGACTATAGGTGCACATCACTAATGTCTGGCTCATGTGTCTTCTTTAGTGAAAAAATTTTTTTTCAAATACTTTGCATATTTCAAAAAATGGGTTGTCTTCTTACATTGAATTATAAGCGTTCTTTATGTATTCTGGATACAAATTCTTCATCATATACATGATTTGCAAATATTTTCTTCCATTTGTGAGTATTTACAATTTTTCTTACTGGTATCTTTTGAAGTGCAAAACTTTTTGATTTTGATGAAGTCCAGTTTATCAACTTTTTCTTGTATGCATTGTGCTTTATCTAACAAATCTTAGTCTGCCCCGAGATAACAAAGATTTTCTCTTATATTTTCTTATAAAAATTGTATAGTTTTATATGTAGGTAAAAATCTATTAGGTCTATGATTCATTGAGTTAATTTTTGTGTATGATGTGAAGTAGGGTTTAAATTAACCCTTTTCTTTGTAAATACCTAATTGTCCCAGCAACATTTGTTAAAAAGATGACTTGTATATTGTTGACTTTGTTTTTAAAATTTTGTTTGTGCCTTTAAAGAAAAGTTGGACTAGGTGGGGCAAAATAATTTAAATGAAGATGAAGATGCTCTTCTGCATTAAAGTTTTAAACACTTGAATGAGAGAACAAGTATCTGGCTGATGTTTTAAAAATTATCTTGAACAACAATTTTCTTTTGTCTCCTTCATCTCCCCCATCCCTCCCAAGCCCTGCACTGAACATCTGCTTCTGTCCTGTGAGGGGAAGTGAAAGATTTAGGTCAGACATAAAAACAAACCATCTTTGCTGCATTGTTCCCTTTTAAGAAAAAGACCCACCCTGCTGGGTCAATTTAGTTCTGAATTACCCTATATCAACAATTCTACGGTGATTTTTAGAAGCTGGCTTTTCCCAGGAAGAAGAACTGTTGTTGCGTAGTCTCTCGGTCTTAAGAAATCCATCTGGCTGGCCAGTTTCAAGGATGCTGACAAAAGTCGATAGACTGTTCCTCAAGTATCACAGGACTTTCCCCTTTCCTTACATTTGCTTTACTGATGATTTCTTATAAGAGGTACCTTAAAAGAACTTCATGAGAGCTGGGAATTTTCCACATTCAGATCATACGTACTCTTGTGCTGGGTAGAGGCAGGCCCAGCTAAGAATAGGTTCAGTTGACTAATTCAAGGCAACAAGACCAGCATCCTTGGGGAAGTTGTTTCTGGAAAATTCTCTATCCTGGTTAAGTCTTTAAAAAGAACAGAACAATTACATCTTCCTTTATGGAAATTGACTGGGTTTCTCTGTTTGATAGTGCTGACCTAGCAGCTGTAACTGGGATACTTTTATACTTTGCCAAAGTTCCCTCACAATTAGGGCTGTGACATAATCATCATCAATAAAGTAATAGTTAATATGAGTATAACACTTATGTACCAGACACTCTTTTCCTGCATTACCTGTATTAGCTCATTTGTTCCTTGGATGTATACATTTAAGTGCATTATTTGAGGGAGTTGGGGTGTAGAAGCAATTGATATGGCATTTGGAGTAAGGGAAATTCCCTCTCCTCAAAAAGCTCTGAAGTCAGAGGAAGGGCTTCAGATGATGCTTGAAGGGTAAAGTGAATAGTGAACCCCTTTTTTGAGGTCCCTTTTTTTTTCTTTTCACTTTTAGAATTTGAGGCAAAGTGGGAGGGAGAAAACATTGGTCTTCATGTTTGGGCATATTATTTTGATATTCTTCCTCAAGAGCCTCCAGGAGCCCTATCCTCCTCTACCTCCTTGTACTTACTTTAGTGTCTGTGTTCCTCTGTGTGGCACTGGACCATTCCCCAGCTGTCCATGCTTGTCCTTGGCAGGCTGGGTCACTGTTGACATTTTCTCACCCTGTGTTTCAATGTGGTAGCCATTTGCTGGAAGTGGGCAGCTTTAGCATCGAGGGGAAGAGCCTCCAAAATTCCATCCTACTACTGGGCAGAACCAGAAATCCCACTGAGTTTAGGATTTCACCAGTATACAAACATTGTGGCTTCCTCTAAGCAGTTAGCCATTTATTGACATTTTAAAAAAAGTCAGTTGCAAGTTTTCTGAAAGAAAAGGCAAGGCAAGAGACTGTGAACACAGGGTATCTGAAATAAGTGGGAGCTAGAAAGAAAGGAAAAATTGGGAAGCCTTTGACTACCTTGAAGTTTTTTCTGAGGTATTACCTTGCAAGTGGGGTTAGCAGTAGGTTCTTCATTGTTGCCCCTCAAATACCACTAGAATTCTAATAGTGACCTTCACCAGTCTGGGTACCCTCCTTTGTTGTCTAATACAGAGGGTCAACTGAAATGATGGGAATGTCTAGACAGAGAAGGAAGATTCAAATTATTGCAAATGAGACTGAGAACTAGTTTTGGACAGGTAGTGCCTGGTGGTGCCTTGTGGACAGGTGGTGCCTGGAGGTAGCTTTAGGTGGCTATTTCCTTCACTAGTGCATTGATACTGACCCAGTTTCTATAGTTTCAATCTTGAACATTCCCTAAAGGCCCATATGTTAAAGGCTTGTTCCTCAGCCCATGGCACTATTGGGAGGTTGTGGAACCTTTAAGAGGTGGGACCTAGTGGAAGGGAGTTGGGTCATCAGGGGTTTGCCCTTGAAGGGGATTTTCAGACCCAGCCCTTTCTTGTCTCTGTCTTTGCTTCCTGGCTACCACAAGGTGAACAGGCCTTTTCTGCCACAAGCTCCTGCCACGTTGTATTGTGCTTCCAACAGGTCTAAAGCATCAGGGTGGCCAAGCAACCATGGACTAAAACCTCTGAGCCCAAATAAACTTTTCCTTTATAAAAATTGATTATACCAGATATTTTATCACAGTGATGAAAAACTAACACACCTGCCAATCTGGGTGTGTCTTAGATATTCTTAAAGTTCTCCTGAACTTGATTGAACATAGGCAGCCTCTTTCAGACTATTGGCTTCCTACCTCCTTTTTCTTAGCGTATTGACTTTAGAAAGCTTGCAACTGCAAATTCTTTGTTTCTTTAAGGCATAAATCTTGTCCCAGCCTCTTGGCAGTTTTACAATCCAAGAAAGTCTTTCTTAAGGGCCTGGGGCCTTCTGTTTGAAATGTAAACATCAAGAAAGATAGGGCCTCTATGTCCCAGTCTGTGGGAGGGAGGGACCTAACTTCAGTAAGTGGCAACAGCACACATACATGGCTTACTCACAATGACCAATCTTCCCCACCAATTTCCTCAGAATTTTTCCACTAGCTCACCCTAATGCTAAAAACTCTTCCTTTTGTTTTAAGGGAACTGAATTCAATCTCTCCCCCTTATTACAATATATTTGACCCTATGGCAATAGTCTTAAAATCTTTCTTGTCTATTTAACTCCATCTTGTGCAATTTGTCTTACATATGGAAACTTGCACAGTATTTGACCTAAACTGACTCCCAGTGAATTTGAAAAGCCATTAACCCAGAATATAGGATAACTTTGTCATGGTGCACCATTAGTTGGACTCATTGGGGGGATTCTGCCATGTAAAACATTTTACATGTTATTAATCAAGTTTCATGAGTCCAAAACCAAAACCAGAATGCTTCTCATCTTGTTATGAAAAACACAAAATATTCCAACTACAAAGACAATTTTATATACACATATACACACAATTGGTAATACTTATCTTTTTTGTAGCCTCTATATGCCAGACCCTGTATACTTCCTGTATATAGTATTTTTCTCATTCAATCCTTATAGAATTTCTAAGAGTTAGGTACCATTATTTATTTCACAGATGAGGAAGTTGAGGTTTCCTCATGGTCATCCTTTAAGGATTCACTAAAGGTAATCTCACCTCATTAAGGTTCTGCTCAGACGGAAATATGTATTTCCAAAGAGATTAAGGAAGAGCTTCTGTTAAGTTTTGCCTCCATCCAACATAGAAGCATTGTAAATTTTACTATGCCTTGAATTTCATCTCAAAGTCCTCCGTTCTCTATTTCTTCTGTGTCTGTCACCTAGAATTCTACTTTGTGACCTGGCTCAAGCTCTTGGAGCAGTCATTCTGATCTTGCTTTGGGGTTACTCAACCAAGGACAGCTGGTATCTGCCCTGGTTTTCTTGCACTTGGTACGTACTTCCTCAGTGAAAGTTGAAGATATCAGTTTCCTCTCTGACTCATGTATAGGAGGAGAGTGCAACATTTTTTGTCATTCTGTCAAGCATCTGTCCTCTCAGCAGCTCTCGGGTGATGAGTCTGATTCAACAATGCTCTATGATGTCACCTACTCACACCTGATGATATCACAAGGCTCAATTATAACAAGAGCATCAGGAAGCACACAGAGTATGGTTATACTTATTTCAAAATATCAGCAATGACAGAGAAATAAATCCCTGTTAAAAGTATCTAAGTCTGTCTAGCTTCCAAGTTTTTGTTTTTGTTTTTTTCTGACATAGAAGGAATCTTTCCAGTACTGATTAATTTCTATAGCTTTTATATCAGCCTACACTTAAAAGCCTCACAGGTGAAATTCCAGAATACTGCATTATCCAGAAAAAGCATCTTTGGGACTATGAATGTCTCCATGCACTGAGGCAGGTGCTGGACCATGTTTTTACCAGAGTTCCCTGTCATGTGGAGAGGGGTGGGGTTTTATTCTTTGAACTGGTGGAAAGCACTGTGGGGTTATGAACCCTGGCCATTTGAATTCAGGGAGGCAATAAGGTGGCTAAGGCATTCTATCTCCAGCTTCTTGCCTTTAACCTATAGGCATGACTCCCCCTCACTAGGCCTCTAACACATTCAACTCCTGCCTTGGGTAAATATAAGAATATTACATCTACTTGTTATTGGTGTCACCGCGATGTTTTTCAGTGTTGATGGGGTATTTTGGAGAAATTAGCATGTACTGTCCTAAACAAGGAAAGTTGAAAGATTTCAAAGAATAATTTCCCTCAGTTATAAGGACTTTTTGGAAAATAGAGAAGCAATCATTGATAATTGGTTTTTTTCCCTCTAATCTTTCAGTCTTTTATTCCAAAGCTCTGTTGTTTTCGAGTAAAATTACATGGCCCCTGTCCAAACAGAAGGCATGCCTTTAAGAGCAGCATAAATGAGAAAAATTAAGATAAAACAAGATGGAAAACCAGATAACGTGGATTAATGATGACAAAAGGACTCCAATCCTTCTATGAATGTATCTACTTAAATTTTATTTTAAGGTAAGAAAATTTAAGAATACACATATAAAGGCAATTTGGGAAAACAAGTCTTTTCTCTGATGCCCCATTGGGTAACCTGCAATTAATTAGTGGCTACAAAATAGTATGTAATTAAGCAGAATGAAAGCAGCTAACAAGTAAATTGGGGGTTAATTATGAGTCTGGAAAGTCAGAAAAGAAATCTGAGATGATTTGGTAAATACTGCATTTTTGACAGGCTGACTTGTGAAAGCGTCATTATGCCTCATGACCCGGAATCAGTAACCTGCAGTCTTGTCACTAACTGTATTGTCTGCAGGCAGTGTACTTAACTTCTGATAGTTTTCATCTATAAAATAAGGAGAATAGGTTGTGTGTTAAGTGAGATAATCCCTCAAATGTTCTTAATACAGTTCCTGTGCACAAGGGCTCAAGTTTTTAGAGATAGTATAGGTGGTAGGTAAAGGTGCAAGCAATAGCCAGGTCATCTTACTACTCTTGTAGCTCTTTACTATCTATCTACAGAACTGACTCATCAATAACTATCTGAGTTTTGTCTTTGAGTTGCTGTAAGACAATAATGGAACTATCAATCAAAGAAGGCTTTCACAAAGTGCTTCTGGGAAGTCCACCTTTTTCTGAGACTTTTTCATTACAAAAGACTCCCAGAAGGTAGCAGATATTTACTACTAATGAAGTGGCATATACCCTTACTGTTAAGATGGCAAAATGAAAAATCAAAGAGGAATTTTGTACCTCAGAAAATAATGTCTTGTACACTTGGACTCCACTATAATTTGACCTCTTCCAGCCTCAGAGATGTCCCCGTCAGCTAGTTACTAGTAGGAAGATGGAGAAAAGAGGCAGAGAGAATGTGAATATATGTTGCATTGATATTTATGCAGAAGTCAGTAAGTTTTTACCTAGTATTCAGTGTGTATAGCATGAGAGTAGGTTAATTTGTAAAAACAGGCATTTTAAAAGCTAGCATTTATTGGTTTTTATCATAAAATTAAGTACATTATTTCAGAAAATTTAGAATGAAAAAATAAAAAAGAAGAGAAAATCAAGTATTAACATTTTGCATTTTCTTCCAGCTTTTATAGAAAGTATTATGTCTATGTATTTATAGTTTTAATATGGGTCTTTTAATTTCTAAAATCCTAAAGAATCAATAAATCATTTGGTTTTCTGGACATCGGTTTTCATCAGAAGATTATGTTGAGTATGTTGGACGAGGCTCGTGTTTAAAATTACTTTTTGGTTTTTCTTGAGTTCTGGTAGGACAGGACCATGCTTCTCAAAGTGTGGTCTGGGAATCAGCAACTCCAGCACCAACTGGGAGCATATTAGAAATGAAGAATTTTGAACCCCATTCCAGACTAGTGAATCCCAAACTGAATTTTAAAATGATTTCTTGGTAATTTGTGTGTGCACTTAATTTGAGTAAACTATTGTAAGAAATTTGACAAAGCATCTTCTCTAAAAGAGTTGCTGAGGGCCTGATTAGTCCCTACCCCAAGGACAATATCCTCTCCTACTAGACCATCAATGACATACTGAACTCTCACTTTCACAAAAACACTGTTGGAAAAAGAATGGAGAATCCCTGCATGAGTTCGCTGAGGAAAAAAAACACTGAGGCATATCTCCCAGTAAGGAGATGTAAGACACAAAATGAATCTGAGAAGCACAAATGTGGCAATAAAACTCTGCAAATCTGAAGTCTGTATTGTTCAACATTTTATTACTTTATCAAAGTGCTCTTCCTGGGCTCAATGTTGAATTACCAGGAAATGGTGCTGAAGCAATTGAAAAACCAGCAATAAAGTTCACCAATTGCATTTTCATTGAGGGGGCTTTGGATGTAGGTGTCTACTGACTTGGAGAATTAAGACCAGCTCAGAAAACAAACAATAGAAAGTAAGTACTTCAAAACAACAAGTTCTAGAATTGGAGCAGCTTTGAAAATGGAAGTAGATGTGCTTTCTCACCCTCATACCCCTTATTTGGTGGAATCAGAATGTATCTATAAAGCTGGGCTGTGGCAATATGACTAATGATAGCTCATATTTTACAGCATTTTTTGATTCACAATGTACTATGACAGTGCTTTTCAGATTTTAATGTTCATACAAATTACCTGAGGATCTTGTTAAAATGAGAACATTATTGTTGTTTTCCAGTAGGTCCAGGGTAGAACCTGAATTTTTGCCTTTCTAATTCCCACGTGGTGCTGATATTGCTGGTTCACAAACCACACTTTGAGTAGCAGGTATTTAACCATGATTTCTGTAGAGAGTCATGGAACTTATAAAAGATAGGTAGAGTTGCCATTTCCCCCTTTCCTTTTAGAATACTGACTACCAGATTATTAACTTATAGTCAACGTGCTGTTCATTAGGATCTCCAGAACTTATTGATTTTATAACTAAGTTGGTAACAATAGCTCCTATTTCTCTTACTCCTGCAACCTCTGATAACCAGCCTTCTACTCTGTTTCTGTAAGTCTGATTTTAGATTTCCCATATATGGTGAGACACTGTAGTGTTTGTCTTCCTGTGACTGGCATTTCATTTAGCATAATGTCTTCCAGGTTCATCTATGTTGTCACAAATGGCAGAATTTTCTTCCTTTATGAGACTGGATTATATTCCACATTTTCTTTCCTTATTCATTATTAACAGACACAAGTTCTTTCCATGTCTTGGCCATTGTAAATAATGCTACAGTGAACACAGTAATGCAGATATCTCTTGGAGACTGAAAAAAAAAATATATATATATGGATGTATTTTCCCCTCTATGGACATGAATCTAGAATTGGGATTGCTAGATTATATGATATTTTTATTTTTATTTTTGAGGGACTTCTATTTTCCATAATGGTTGTACCAATTTACTTTTCTACCAACAGTGTACAAATATTCTCTTTTTTCCTCATTCTCACCAACACTTGTTATATTTTGGATAAAGGCCATCCTAACATATGTGGTGACAATATCATTGTAATTTGGAGTTGAATTTCCATGGTGATTAATGATGTTGAGCATTTTTTCATATACCTGTTGACTATTTGCATGTCTTTTTTGGAAGAGTGTTCAGGTCTTTGCCTATGTTTTTTCAATTAGGTTATTTGTGCTTTTGTTGTTGTTGTTATTGAGTTAAGTTCTTTATATGTGTTGGATATTAACTCCTTATCAGATATATAGTTTGCAAATATTTTCTTCCACTTTATGGATTGGCTTTTTTTTTTTTTTTTTTTGGTACTGGAGATTGAACTCAGGGGCACTTGACCACTGAGCCACATCCCCAGCCCTATTTTGTGTTTTATGTAGAGACAGGGTCTCACTGAGTTGCTTAGCGCCTCGCCGTTGCTGAGGCTGACTTTGAACTCGAATTCTCCTGTCTCAGCCTCCCTAAGTTCTGGGATTACAGGCTTGTGCCACCGTACCTGGCTTGGATTTTTTCATTTTGTTGATTATTTCCTTTGCTGTGCAGAAGACTTTTAGTTTGATCCAGTCCCACTTGTTTATTTTTACTTTTGTTGCTGTTTTTTTTTGGTGGTGCTAAGGATAGAACCCAAGACCTTGTACATGCAAGGCAAGCACTCTACCAACTGAGCTATATACCCAGCCCACTTTTGTTGCTTTTGCCTTTGGTGTTTTATCCCCAAAATCATTGAATAAAGTTTTTCTTTTCTTTTTTGGTACTAGAGATTGAACCCAGGGGTGCTTAACCATTGAGCAACATCTAGAGGCCTTTTTATTTTTTAGTTTGAGACAGAGCTTGCTAAGTTCTTAGGGCCTTGCTAAGTTGCTGAGACTGGCTTTGAACTTGCAATCCTCCTGTCTCAGCCTCCTGAGGTGCTGGGATTACAGGTGTGTGCCACTGTGCCTGGCTGAATACAGTTTCTCAAAGTTGTGGTATTTTGATTTTTAAATATTATTATGTTCTTTAGGTAATTTTTGAGAGTTTCGTTGTGAATTTTATTCCTGAGAATTTTGAATTAACATGATAGATTGAGCACGTTTATTTTTATTCTTCCAAACATCTTAAAAAATGTCAATAAATGGATTTTTTTTTTTTGAGAAAGGTGTAAATTTACAAAGACAAAGCAAACAAAGAAGAAAACAACACTGGAACAATTTGAGATACTTAATAAAGCTGAGCCTTAGTAGCGGAAAGCTGAGGAGAAATCTGTTTTATACTGTGGAATCCATAAAAGCTTGAGGAATTGGCACATGGGTACTCCTGGAAGAGGAGAGGTACTGCAATATAGGACATCATTGATTTAAAATCTGTTTAAGAAGCAGTTTGGGATAGCCTTCTATCCCCCACGATTGCTTCTTCCTTTCCAACCTGTGCCTCACAGAATGGCTTCTGCAAAGAAGGGTCATACAGCTATCAACAGGGTAGTGACCTAAGAATATATCATCAACATTCTCAAGCCTATCATGGTGTGGGCTTCAAGAAGCATGGCCTGCTGGCACTCAAAGAGGTCCAGAAATTGATCATAAAGGAAGTGGTGACTATGGATGTGTGCATGGATATCAGGCTTAGCAAAAGTGTTTGGGCCCAAGGAAGAAGGAATGTCCCATATTGTATCCCTATGTGGTTGCCCAGAAAACAAGAGGATGAGGGGTCATCAAACATGGTTACCTGTGTACTTGCTACCACTTGAACAAATCTGTAGATAACCAATGTCTGATTGTCAAATAGTTATAAGAGTACAGAAAAAGATAAGTAGCTTGATTCTCTCTTCCAATCCACAGACTTATCATTGTTTTCTCTCTAACCCATCCTGGAGAAAAGTTGAAGAAAATTGCTCACCAGAGACTGTAAAACAGAAAGTTCCCATGCTAGGATTTGTTAGGAATAGTTAAGGGTGGGACTATAATACTGCAAACAGGGATTAAGCAAATATTTTTATTATGAATTCCAATTTCTTCCTTCTCCCCAAACTTCTACATTTAACTTCAAAAATATTGAAAGGTAGACTTATGTTTTCCAGATAGGAGACTGGAAGAAACTTTTGTAGGAACTCCTTCAGACCAAGAAGAAAGAAGCAATGCTACTAACATTGGGGAGGGGGCTCTCCTAGGAAGTGAACCAACTAGATCAAGTACAATGAGGTTCATGGTAGATAAGCCTTAATCACAGGTTTGGAACTTCCAATCAGCTCCTTTCAGTCCCCTCCTAAATATGAGTAGACAAACAAGTCCCTCAGATAGCTGAGAAGAAATTTCACCATGAAATATAACACACAGGGATAAAGGTAACTAGAAAAAAAAGATTTCTTCCCCCCAGAGGAAAGACTATTTAAAAATCTAGTGTCCTCAGAGACATATAAGATGATATTGAAACTGGAGTTTGAAACAAAACTTGGTTCTCTGCTTCTGCTGGCAGGTGAGGCCTGTGCGTGCAAGCTGCTGCCTTTGCGGCTGAGAAAGCCCAGTTTAGTATTAGCAGATAATCACAGCAGGAAACACACTTTCCCTTCACTCAGAGCTGGAACAATGATTTACTCTGGGTGATTGCACAGTGACCAGTGTGGAGAAGGAATCAATAATCAGGATAGGAATCAATAAATCCAATAAAATGCTCAGTTGAATGTCTTTTTAATAAAGTAGACCACACTGAGGATAGAATCTCAGAGCTGGAAGACAAAGTAGCTGACCTTGAACATTCAGACACAAAATGTTGTAATAGTAAATAGTCATGGCCCAGACATTGGTGCACCTAATCACATAAAAGAGACCTACTCAAATTAAAGCCTCAGATAGACCCCAGTACATTAATACTGGATGATTTCAACATACCTCTTTCATCAATAGATAGGTTGTCCAGACAGGAACTCAGTAAAGACTCTTCAGACCTCAAAATTACTATAAATGAAATAGATTCAATAATATCTATAGAATATTTTATCCAACAGCAGCCTAATACACTTTCTTTTCAGTTGCTCATGGAACCTTCTCTGAAATAGATGTTATTTTAGGTCACGAAGCAACTCTTAGCAAATACAAAAAAATTGAAATAATTTCTTTCATCTTCTTGATCACAATGGAATGATATTTGAAAGCTACATCCCAAAAAACTACAGAAACATATAAACACTTGGAGATTGAACAATATACTTTTGAATGATGAATGAGTGATAGAAGAAATCAGGGGAGAAATTTGAAAATTCTTAGAATCAAACAAGAATAATGATACAACATACTAGAATCTCTGGGACACTATGAAGGCAGTTCTAAAAGGAAAGTTTATATCTATGAGTGCTTACATAAGAAAATCATAAAGATGTCAAATAAACAACCGAATGATATATCTCAAGGCCCTTGAAAAAGAAGAACAAAAATAGAAAGTTAGAATAAATTTTATTCTGATTATATCATTGATAACCATTAAACTTTTTTGGAGGGGGTGCTGGGGAGTGAACTCAGGGCTTTGTGCATGCTAGGCATGTGCTTCACCACTGAGTTACACTATATTACTTTTTTCTTTCTTAACTTTCTTAAGGATTATTTTTCATCTAAAAAATGAGCATTTTATTTTATTTTTAAAATTTTTAATTTTTTAACAGCAGAATACTTTTCAATTCACAGTACACATATGGAACATATGTTTTCATTTCTCTGGTTGTACACAGGGTAGAGTCACACCATTTGTGTCTTCATACGTGTACCTAGGGTAATGATGTCCATCTCATTTCACCATCTTTCTTACCCGCATGCCTCCTCCCATCCCCTACTTCCCCTTTGCCCCATCCAAAGTTCCTCCATTTTTCCCATGCTCCCCCCCACTACCCCCATCATGGATCAGAATCCACTAATCAGAGAAAACATTTGGCCTTTGGTTCTTTGAGATGGGCTTACTTCACTTAGCATGATATTCTCCAATTTCATCCATTTACCTGCAAATGCCATAATTTTATTCTCTTTTATGCTGAGTAATATTCTATTGTGTATATATACCACAGTTTCTGGCATCTAGGTTGCTTCCACAGTTTAGCAACTGTGAACTGTACTGCTATAAACATTGAAGTGGCTGCTTTACTGTAGTATGCTGTTTTTAAGTCTTTAGGGTATAGACCAAGGAGTGGGATAGCTGGGTCAAATGGTGGTTTCATTCTAAGTTTTTTAAGGAATCTCCAAACTGCTTTCCAGAGTGGTTGCACCAATTTGCAGTCCCACCAGCAACGTAAGAGTGTGCCTTTTCCCCCACATCCTATCCAACATTTATTGTTGCTTGCATTCTTGATAACTGCCATTCTGACTGGAGTGAGATGAAATCTTAGTT
Organism: Geosciurus inauris; assembly: GCA_004024805.1. Lineage (NCBI taxonomy): Eukaryota > Metazoa > Chordata > Mammalia > Rodentia > Sciuridae > Geosciurus > Geosciurus inauris. The sequence continues at coordinate 126,675 of PVHX01003258.1, forward strand.
TTGATTTGCATTTCTCTAATGGCTAGAGATGTTGAACATTTTTTTCATATCTTTGTTGATTGATTGTATTTCTTCTTCTGAGAAGTGTCTGTTCAGCTCCATAGCACATTTATTGGTTGGATTGTTTGTTTTTTGGTGTTACATTTTTTGAGTTCTTTATATATAATGGAGATCAGTGCTCTATCTGATGTGTGTGGGGCAAAAATTTACTCCCAAAATGTAGGCTCTCTCATTACCTCTAAAATGAGCATTTTAATAATTAAAAGATCCATTTTGGCCAATTGTTCTGATCTTTATTCCTGCAAAATCTTTGCCAGTACCCCGAGGAGCTTATTTGAAAGAGACCTATTTATCTCTTGTGTATGCAAAGGTTCTGAGGAGCAGTGAAAAAGATAACAGGGAGATGGTAGGAGGCAGAACTTTTGGCTATTCTCACAAATGGATGAGTAGTCTATGAATCAAGGAGAATCCTTGTTTCTGGAAAATTCTAAATGAACACACTTCTCCTTCACTCAGAATTAGAACAATGACTTACTCTGGGTGATTTACACAGTGACCAGTGTGGAGAAGGAATCTTGTAATATGATTAAAGAACCATGGCCCTATAATTGACACATGTTTAGGTGTGAGTCATTGAAAAATGACCATCCTTTCTGTGAAATAAGACTGGTCCAGGTGAGGTTGGTTCCTCAAAAAAGGAAAACCCAACATGGTGCAATAGGTGCCATAGGTAAGGCCCTGGGTATAATTTTAGACACCAAGGTATCTCTGGTTCAAGTTCCCTTGGGCTCAAGTCTTAGCTTCTTGCTTTAAATTGCTCTATTGCTTGTCACTATTAAGTGAAGCAAAGCTTCTCAAGCTTGAACGAAACTTGGAATAGGCTGCAGGGTTTGTTAAAGCACACATGCCTGAGTCCTATGTTCAGAAACAGACTCAGTGGGTCTGTAGTGTAGCCCAGAATATTACTTTTTAACAAGTTCCCATGTGCTGCTGCTGGCTAAGTGTTGGATCATACTTTTTGTAGCACTGGCTAGAGAATTTTGAGAGATTCAGCTGAGTTTATTCAGAAAGAGTATGAATATCAGACATTCCTAGGCATTTTTTATAGTAATTATATCCTATAAAAAGAAGAATGTACAAAATGTATTTTTGAACAAATACATATGTGTTAATTTTAAAGGACAATGATTTTAAAAACCCATTCTACTTACCAGGGGGGACAAGAAATAGAATATTTCAGTATATTAAAAAACCCTTTGGGGTAACTTGATTAGCTTGTATTTTGGCTGGTTTTTAATATCTATGTTCATGATTGAAAATGTTCTATAATTTTCCTTCTTCACACTATTTTTGTTAGTTTTTGAAATAAACACTATGCTAGGTTCAGTTTTGAAGAATATTTCTTATTTTTTAGTAATTTGTGTTAACACAATTAAATCATAAAATCAATTTGTATGCCTTCAATAACCAAATATTTTCATATTATAAGAGGAACAAATGTCTAGGGTTGAGGGTGTAGCTCAGTGGTAGAGCACATTTAGCATGCATTAGGTCCTGGGTTCAGTCCTCAAGAACACACACACACACACACACACACACACACACACACACACACAAGAACAAATGTTATAGAAATGTAGAAGTGGCTAAACTACCAAGTCAATATCTTCAGTAGTTATAAAACTGCTAAAGTTTTCTTCTACTTGAATTGATTTTTGCAAGTGATATTTCACTAAAAGATTATATTAGCTAAGTTGTTTTCAAATGTATTTTACCTTCTTCAATTTCTGACCTTATTTGTATTTTTCTTTTAATTTCTTAATACATCTTACCAGAGGTAAGTCAGTTATATTAGTTTTTTAATTAAAAGATTCTTGGCTTTGTCAATTGTCTCTATTACATGTTGTCAGTTTGCCCACTTGTTTCTTTTTTATTGGTTCTTTTTACCCACTTATTCTTTATTATTTGACATCCCTGTTATCAGGGGCTGGGGTCCATGTGTCCTGCACTGGAGTCTCAGTGGGCTTATGATTGCTTTACCTCTAGTGGAAGTGACACTAGGTGATCTCTGAGGCTGGGTCACAAAAGGAAGTGTGGCTTATTCCTTGTTCACTCACGTTTGCTCTTGGAGTCCTGAGCCATCATGGAAGAAGTCTCATTCCCTGGGATTGCCATGCTGGAGAAGCACACGTAGGAACTCTGGTTATCAGCCCCAGCTGAGCCTGTTATGTGATTAAAGAAAGTAAGATTGGAATTGGATTCTTCTGTCCCTATGGCTCCAGACACACTTTTCAAGTCACTTCACAGTTTTGGAGTCATCATAGCTGAAGCCCAGATGTCACTGAGCAGAGACAAATCATCCTATGAATATAATTGCATGTTGTTACGTTATGTTTCTGTGTTTCCAGGTGGTTTGTTATGTAGAGAGATAACCAAAAGAAAAAAAAAATGCCTACACAGGCCATCAAGAGCTCATTCGTCTGTCTTTCACTGTTTCTTGATTTATTCACATCCACTTACCTGTGAAGATCAAGAAATTTGCTTGGATATAGAACATAGCAACAATTGTCCTCTCTTTGACTTGAACTTGGCTTAGGATCTTCGGCTGCCAGGCAGCATCAATCTTTTAAAGAATGAATTGTCTCTGGGCATTCTAGTCATCTCAGAAGAAGATAATGCACCCCACCCATGGGTTCATCCTTTACTGCACATTAAGTAATCATCTGGGGAGATGTGGAGCCTAATTCTTTCTGTCCTATTTATTTGCTTCTGAAAAGCAAACAAAATAGTACTTCAAGAAAACTTTCCCTTGACAAGAACTATTACATAAAAATCTGCTCTGAAAACTTGCAATTGAACCACCATTGACTTGGCTATCGTACTCCTTGGTTTTACCCAAAGGACTTAAAATCAGCATACTACAGTGATGCAACTACATCAATGTTTATAGCAGCTCAATTCACAATAGCTAAACTATGGAACCAACCTAGATACCCTTCAACAGATGAATGGATAAAGAAAATGTGGTACATATATACAATGGAATATTACTCAGCCTTAAAGAAGAATAAAATTATGGCATTTGCAGGTAAATAAATGGAGCTGGAGAATATCATGCTAAGTGAAATAAGCCAATCCCAGAGAACCAAAGGCTGAATGTTTTCTCTGATATGTGGATGCTAATTCATAAAAAGGGGTTGGTGGTAGCTAGAGAAAAATAGAAGTACTTTGGACTGGGCAGAGGGGAGTGAAGGGAGGGGAAGGTGTTTGAGGGTAGGAAGGAGAGTAGAATGAATTGGAAATTTTTACCCTATGTACATATATAATTATATGACTGGAAAGATTCTACACCATGTACAACCAGAAGAATGAGAAGCTATACTCATATATGTATGATGTGTCAAAATGCATTCTATTGTCATGTATAACTAATTAGAACAAAATTTAAAAAACAAACAACAAACAACAAAACAAAACAAAAAATCTGCTGTGAGGTGGTCTGTACTTTCTTTTAAGGAAGTCTTAGGAGAAAGGGAGCCTTATCTTTTGGCCAAACATTAAGCCTGCCAGATTCATATTGTGCCCAAAATGTAGCCTTGTTTTTGTCCTTTGAAGTACTAGAGTGCATTGTACAGGAAGTTCTTTATTGAGAGTAACAAATAATGTCTATTTAATGAGGATTTAGTACTTTTATTTTATCTTCATGGGTGTTATAATGCAGAACTTTATTTTTCACATCTTTTCCTCTTCAGCTCCCTATCAGCTGTTTTACATTTGGCAGCCACATTGGTTTGTAAGGGCACAGACTATCTTGTTTGTGGCCATGTTTCCATTGTCTGGCACAGTGCTAACGCAGGGTTGATGTACAACAGATGTTGAAAAAGTACATTATAGTCTCCAAAACCTTCAATGGACCCATATTGCCTAAAGAATGAAGTCCACTTTCCTTGGCATGACCCTAGTAGGCAGCAGACACATTCAGACACACGAGCAGTGATCAAAAGGGTATGCGTGACATTGAGGCAAGCTAGGTGATAGGGTCTAAGCAAAAATATCCTGGAGATACAACAATCTATATAAATGTATACACACACACATATATACACATAAGTATTTGAGAAATGGGGATTTTAATGATGACAGTGTACACTGTTTTTGTATTTTGTAGCAGGTAATCTTGCTTTTTAATTTGAAAAACTCACTTTTGCTTCTTAATAAGTCAAAAGTAAAGTTAAAAAAGTAGTCAGCCACACGTGGTGGCACATGCTTGTAATCCTAGTGAGTCTGGAGTCGGAGGCAGGAGGAGAAAGCTTGAGGCCAACCTTGGTAATTTAGCAAGGTCCTGTCTCAAAATAAAAAAAAAAAAATAAAAAGGGCTGGGGATGTAGCACAGTGTAGAATGTCTCAGAGTTCAATCCCTAGTATTCCACCCCACCTTCTGGCCACAAATATTTTTTACAGATTCAAAACTCAATCTGATATATTCATAAACTTAGTATAATACAAAAAATTCTCTCTAGATTGTTGTTAAACAAAGAAATTTAAAAATAAATCAGACTAGTTTTTATAAACCAGAAACAGCAGGCCCTTTGTAGTAAAAACATATCCACTTATGAAGTCTCTGTTCCTCATGAGAAGGAGGTCTGCTTCCTCATCTCTCCCCTGATGAGAATGGGAAGGGAAGGGTGTGTGTGTGTGTGTGTGTGCATATGCACACACACGACTTGGTGAAACCTTCAGATTTCAAACAATAAATTACTCATGATTTTTCTTAAGGCTTTTCAAACTTAAGAAGATGAATTTTCAAAGGTAATTTTTCCAAGTATTTGAGAATAATTGCATGTATAGTCAGTGCCTCAGAAATAAATTTCTGTCCATTTGAAGTACACATTACTCTTTTTTTCCCCTCAAAAAACTAATATTGAGTTTTTGATTATAAGCTCCAGTAGCCTCATCTTATCCATGGTCTTACTTTCTGCCTTTTCAATTCATCACGGTCAACTTTTTCCCTAAAATTCCAGAAGTAGGCCATTCATAAGTTTCAAATACATTATTATCATGGTCTACTTAATTATTAGTTATCATTGTTAATCTCTTACTGTGCCTAATTTATTAATTAAATTTAATCATATATATGATGTACATATAGAGAAAACCATAGTATATGTAGGGTTTGGTACTATTTAAGGTTTCAGGCATACAGCCGGGGTCTTGGAACATATTTCCCCATGCATAGGGGGAACTACTGCATCAAGGTTTTCTTTTTTTCTTTTTTTAATAAAGCCTCCAAAAGCTCTGCTGTGTAAAAGAAAGTGACAATTAAAATTCTATATTTGAAAAAAGGTAGTATTCATTGTAGTCACCTGAATCTAGGTGCCTTTTGGGTACTGAAAGGGTGTGTCAGGGAGGCTTGCTATCAGGGCCAATGTCTGAGTTGGCTTCATTGTAAGAGTCAGACCTGAAAGTACGAAGGAAGGCATCTGTGAAAGTTGTGTAGTTTATTAACAAAATCACATAACTAGAAATCTTCTCTCAATTTTTTTTCTCTAACTAGAAAAGCTAAATCCTGGAAAACAGGAATTTCAGACATTGGGAGGTGCTATGGGTTTGGAAGAGCCCTCCCTCTTTCCTGTCTTCTACTCCATACTGGAAACCCCCAGTGTCTGTACATACCAGCTAGAGAAATCCTTCTAAAAATACCTCAGTCAGGTTATGTGACCTCTCGGTTCAACAGAGCCTAGGGCTTCACATAACATTTATAAATAGAGTCCAATAGTCTCAGATTTTGGCCAGCTCTCAGACTAATCTATACCATTCTCCCCTTTGAGCTCTCAGCTTCATCCACACTGGAAGTTTCTGTGCTGTTTCTGGAACATTCTCTCATTAAGACCTTTACACTTGCTGCTCCCTGTTTTGAGCACCATTCTCCCAGATCCTTGCATACCTCATTTCCTTGCTCAGTGTCAATTTTTCAGAGACTCGTCAGACCACTCTTCTCTGCCCACTTTGAACACTCACTCTTGGCAGACAGTCTAGTAGGTGTACGTCTTTTCACTGTCCACTCCACTGGAAAGTGAATTCCTTAAGAGCAGGGACTTGGCCTCTCATGAACACTGATGTAAGTGGTGTGGTTGTCTGTCCATTCTAGTAGGCAAAATTTTTAATCAAATCTGAAACAGTTTCTTTGGTAAAAAACCACAGAAAGATTATATAAATGGTTTTAAGGGTTTTTCCTGATCAACAATAAAAACATGAAACAGATTTTAAAGGAATTTAGTAAGTGAACTGCAAGATTAGTTGACATGATTGATGTAAGAATTGAAATACTTAATGACAAGTCCTTGAGAAATATTAAAGGGATTGATAAGATCACGTACAGAAGACATTGAACAGTACAGACATGTAAGGGGTTTTCAAGGGTAATTTGAATTACATGAGAATTTGCACTTTATGGACTGACCCCTTGCCATCCTGCAGTAAGATGTGACTCCATTACACAGAGTGAAAGAAGACTAGGATTTGACCTAGGAGTGTGCTAGAATTGGTAGGGTTGATGGAGGGTGTTTCCAATGGAAGTGGTTCTGTGCCTCACCCATCTTTCAAGATGATAAGTATTTAGGAAGGACCTTGATTTTGCCCAAAATCAAACTATTGGAAGTTGTGAAATCCAAGCATCTCTATTTGGCTTATTGTCACCTCTGCTTGACAAAGATGAAAGAGATTGACTATGGGCTGTTGATTTCCTTGTTTGTCATACAGTTGGTGATCCATTAGGATTTTTCCAGTGAATACCACCTTAACTAAATTTCTTTTTTTGGAAGTACCGTGGGGCTTGCCTACAATCTGCAATGTGTGATACACAAGAATGCTTTTGAAAAATGAGTTATAAGTTGAGGAAAAGGTGATTTGCTTCTCTATTACTGAGGTGTACTTTCAGTCTCCTCCTTTTGTGACATGTGGATTTGTTTTGGTGTGTCAGGGTGGGGTGATAAAATCTAATGGAAATTGCTGGGTGATTGGCTCATGCTGACTTGTGTTCTGACTCTGAGAAATCACTGAGGCTATTTTTAAAGAGGACGATAGGAAACAGACAAGCAATTGTGACGTCACGATATGGCATAGGAAGCTACATTTGTGATATCTTCACAAATTCTGAAATGTGTTATTGAGCTGGATTCACTGGACTGTAGGATTTCCTGATTTTCTCTGTGTTTCTGTCTCTTGGTTTCTTTTGCTTTCTAAAGTGAAAGGATATAGCCTTTTGTTAACTTAAAAAGTTTTACAGAGCACATGGTAAAATAACTGTGCTAGTTAGGTGGTGAGGCTAGTCACTGTGGAAAAATTGTGATCAAATCTTTAATTTCCTTCATTATCTAGGTCAGTAAGGAAAATAGTTTCCCCATTTTTTCCCCCTTTGCTCCAAATTCAGTTGTTAGTGACTGTGGAAAGTTGTAGGTTTTATCACTACAACACAAAGGAAAGCCATTCTGACAATCATCAGCTAAATTAAAATGAACAATAAAAAAAGTTCAGCCCAAGAAAATACACAATGCAGTTTAATAATGGAAAAGACCCAGTCAGTCTTTAAACCACTGGGATTGAAATTTCATGGTCTCTGAGGATGATTCACTGCTTCGCTGTGTCATGAGTTTCATTTTGAAACGAAATACACTGTGTGGTTTTATTTGAGGCTTCATGTTGATGCAAAAAGGAAATGAGTCCATATTGGGAAGTTAGGTTGAAATACATGCATTAATGATGAAAAAAGTGTCAAGCTGTTGCTCAGGCACCCTCCTTATGCCTGTCCTGACATCACCAGTCTGTCCTATGATTGTATAACACCTATCTCCTTGACTTGTCTGAGAACTCATCCAGGGCAGGGGCAGGGGCAAGCAAATAGAAGGTACTCAGTGAAGAGCTGTTGAATGAACCAGTCGCATCGGCTTGCAATGAAATCCTCAGCTCAGTCTTTCTGGGTAACTGTGGATGAGAAGAATCTGTATCATCTTCACCACATTCACACACTTGACAAGAATAGTCTTGTTTATTGAAGTGGTTTTACAGAGTTCAAACTTGGATATGTTGAAACAAAGGAATGGTGAGTATGAGAAGATAGTAGAAATGAGGTAGATGTGATAAGAAATGAAATGAATTAATTATTTAAAAATATATTTTTCACAGCACAGGGGACTGAACCCAAGGCCTTGTGCATGGTATACCAACACTCTATTACTGACACAGGATTAATCTTTTTAAAGTTGCTTCTACTCTTATTTAAGTTTAATTTCATATTTTTTTAAAAATTTTTTTAGTTGTGGATGGACACAATACCTTTATTTTATTTATTTTTATATAGTGCTGAGGATAGAACCCAGTGTCTTACACGTGTGAGGCAAGCTCTCAGCCGCTGAGCCACAATCTTAGCCCTCATATTTTTTGATGTGTACAGTGTTCCAGACTCTTCCAAGGATACTAGAATTTGTATGTGATTTCAATGAATTTATATTCTCAAGGTGTGAAATCAGGCAGAGAAGAGAATTCTTACATAAGCAAAGAAACCAGAGAACAAGAAAAAAAATACATATAACAATATATCCAACTAACTTGTGAGGAGGTATAACTTAGCCTTTTTTAAAAAAAAATATTTATTTTTTAGTTGTAGGTGGACAGAATATCTTTATTTTATTTTTATGTGGTGCTGAGGATCGAACCCAGTGCCTCACACATGCAAGGTGAGCACGCTACCACTGCGCCATAACCCCAGCCCCATAACTTAGTCTTTAGTTGCACAAGTATTTTTTAATACTTTTATTTTATTTATTTATTATTTATATATGGTGCTGAGCATTGAATCCAGTGCCTCACACATGCTAGGTAAGTGCTCTACCACTGAGCCACAACCCCAGCCCCAGTTGCACACATTTTTAAATCAGACTAGAACAGGTACTAGTTCTACCATTACTAGCTTTGAGAAGTAACCTGGAGAAGTTACTTTGTCTAGTTCTTACTTATTTGGGAATATTAGTGATACATTATAAAGGCCACTGTAAGGATTAAATAAAATCATTCATGTACACCATACATTCAATATGAAGTAACGGCTTAGTAAATATGCACTCTTCATGATTAAAAGGGAGAATGAAAGGGCCAGGAAAAAGAAAATACCCCCAGGAATTGAGCTTATTTTAAAACTTCTGTTGTTAATCAATATACAATATAATATTTTGATCAAACATGGCATTTGCTACTTGTAGAACAATGAAACTTACCATATAATTGAAGATTTTGATAAGGAACATTGAAAGCAATACTTGCTTTGGCAAACTTCATAAATGTATACATTGGACCTTCTCCTCAAAAGAATACAGATGAGAGCCAGAGAGCTGTTCATTTCTGACAACCAAAAAGGCTGTCTTCCTCTTCTAAATTAAATCCCTGCAAGCCAAGGGAGATATGCATGCTTTTGGAGGATAACACTTTTGATTCTGGAAAAATGAAAAAAATGCTATAGAGGGTAGCTAAGAAAATTTTGAAGTTCGGTAATTTTTCAAAATCGAATTTCTATTGTCTGCGTAACATAACATTTTTCTTCCTTTAGAGTGTGAACTTCAAGCTTTTGGAGAAGATCCTCTTTTACTCTGTCTTATTTTAGCTATTTGTCTTATGATTTATTGAGAATGAGGCCAGTCCATGTGAGTCCATGTGAACTTGCTCAGTGTGTCCTTAAGGATTGTCCCCTTGTCCTTTCTTATACCCAGAAGAAGGTAATGTGGTCTCTTTCTTGCAAAGAACACTGCTCTTGATTCTGTAATTGCTCAACTCCTCTCAGTTTTGCTTTATTCTTTTAGCCCAATCTTTCCTTCATCTTCGGTCTTTCCTCTTCTACCCACAAATATGGTCAGGGCCCTCCCTATCCTAAAATAACCCCACTCTGACCCTGTCTCTGTAGCAGGCTTACAGCCTTATCTCTCTTCCGTTTACCACTAAATTTCTAAAAGAGTACAAATTCTGCTTTCACTTCCTGCTCATGCATTCGCCTCTTAACCCCTTACAATATGGCTCTATCTTTGTCCTTCTATGAAGCTTTAGAGAAAGTCATTAGGAATTCCATATTCAACAAACCCATTGGACTCTTCTGGAGAGTGGAAGTCTCATAGACAACATAACTTCTGTTTATAAGAGGAGAAAGGGAAAAAGAAGAGGAGTAACAACAAGAATAAGAAGAACAAGAAATCAGGAGAGAGGAGCAGTTGGTTTGGGGTAAATAAGAAATGCAAAAAAGTATGTGTCCCCCAAAATAGTACCAGTGACTAAGATTATGCTGACAGAGTGGGGGGATTTGGGAAGCACTCTCCATTCTAATTCCATTCCCATCATTGGCATAGTATAATGATTAATATCCATGACGAAAGATCTGCTGGCAAATTACTCCTTTTGAAAATGGAAGAAACACCCTGTAAAGCATGAGACAGAAGAGAGAGGAAATGACAATGTATTGAAAAGACTAGCTGTAAGTCATCACAGGAGCACCCCAAATCCTGGCTAAGTCAGGCAGGCTGATGGGATCCTGGAATCCCTCTTGTCACTGTGCAAGGTTGTAACTATGACAGAAGCAGAGATAAAACAAGTCCATGGCAGAGTCTCAGGTTTGGGGATTTAAGTGCTGGGTACCTAACGTGGTTCTGTAAAAGCTTGCTAACTGGTGGATCTCAGGCTTGTGACAAGACTTCTCAAAGTCAGATCCTTCCAGGATGGGATCCAAGAGGACGAGAAGCACCTCAGAAAATACCTAGGTTTTTCCAGGCACTTAGTGTTGTTGGGACAAACAACCTTGGCTTGGATTTAATGATAGCCGCATCTTATCCTTCCAGAAGTTATGTATTTTACAGCTTTAAATCATAGGTGAGAATTTGGATTTAATTCAAGAAGAGCTTTAATTCAAGAAGTTCTTCAAGGTGAAAAATAACAGTTCTACCCTGTCATCTTCTAGTTAAGACAGCATTTATCTATGTGGTTGTAGAAGTCTGATTTCATCATGGATTTCTGAAAAGAATAGTGTTCAAAACACATTTTAAAGCATAATATAGAGTGGCTGCTCCACTGAACACATTTTGAAAACCTGGAGGTGATCTCTGAGATGCTATGATTTGGTGAATTTTGTGTAAGTTGCTTGGCATTCAGAATTTGTGATGCTTGGGCCATGTTTGTTACCCTTTCTGCAACTTTGTGTATCTTAGATTAGAACACACACCAATAACTCAGAAAATTTGTTTACTCACCATTTGATAATCAAGTATACCACTCTAAATACAACAAAGACCAAGAAAATGACCAAATTATTAATATTGATGCTTTAATTCAAATGCAAGATTAAAAAGTCTAGTTAATTTCATTCACCCAGTAATGAACCATGAAAATGAACTATTTGAAATAGTGATTTTTTTTAAAGCCTTCTTTTGTTTGTTTTACTCTAGTATATAGTCTTCACTTTCTAAGAGGGTTCTGAAATTGCCTTTGAAGAAAACTTTAAGTTTTTTTTTTTTTGGTACTGGGGATTGAACTCAGGGATACTCGACCACTGAGCCACATCCCCAGCCCTATTTTGTGTAGAGACAGGGTCTCACTTAGTTGCTTAGCTCCTCGCCGTTGCTGAGGCTGGCTTTGAACTTGCGATTCTCCTGTCTCAGCCTCCCAATGTGCTGGTATTACAGGCTTGCACCACCACCCCTTGCTTTTATTTGGCTTTTATGATTGGGTTTTTCACTGAATTCTGGGGATCTTAAAATTTGCATGACTGGTTTTTCAAGACTTCTACAAGCATAATGATCTGATATAATTGTTATTCTTGAATTTCTCAAATAAAAGTCACAAAACTTTTTAAATACCCCAAATGCCAAGGAAAATACTTTCCCTCAGCATGTGAGAACTGCCTATGACTGCCTTCTGTTGATTCGCTACTTGCTTGGCAGGGCATTCTGCTACCAGGTTCATGGGGGAAAAACTCAGGAACTGCTCTATAACTGTCACATCTGTGGACAATTTCAGATTTTTCTGAATTTCCCTCATTATCTTCTGTATTTTCACTGGTTTCAAGGTTACTCATCAAACTTCCTGTTTTTAACCACTGATCCATGCTTCTCATTGAAAATATAATTTGAAACAGTTCACCTAAAAAATTAAATGCAATATAACTTTAAAACACAAAATTTCCTCAAAATTCAGGTTATTTGTTTTATGAGAAAATTTATTGTATTTAGAGAAATAACTAAGTATAGGTATGTATTTATGAAAAAATATTTCATCTTCTAGGTTGCAGTGATAATTTACCTGATGATCTATAGGAAATGTGTGTGTACATCCAAAAGTTAGACAAGACATAGTAATTCATTTAAAAAAATTCATTTATTTTTATATTAAAATATAAAATCCCATCAATTCTTAATGAGATAGACTTATTAAAAAATGCCAACTGTAAAGACTCTGTTGTCTTGCCCAGAGGTTATGTAACCTGATAGATTAGCACTACTTTTCCTCATCACCTAGTGAAATTTTCATAAGCTGTTCTCATGTATTTTTAGCTTTTCTTATGGTAGGAGTCATGTTTATGCTATTTGGTGTCCGCTTTGATTGGGGCAGAGGTAATAATTTAATCAGCCTGGGTCAATCAGATACTCTTTCCTTTTTTAAATTTTTAAAAATTTGTTCTAATTAATTTTACATGACAGTAGAATGCATTTTGACACATCAGACATAAATGGAGTATAACTTCTCATTCTTCTGGTTGTACATGATGTAGAGTTACACAGGTAGTGTAATCATATATGCACATAGCGTAATAATGTCAGTTTCATTCTATTATCTGTTCTACCTCCATACCCCTCCCTCCCTTCACTCTCCTCTAATTCAAACTACCTCTATTCTGCCCCCCCCCCAATTGTGAATTAACATCCACATATCAGAGAAAACATTTGGATTTTGGTTCTTTGGGATTGGCTTATTTCACTTAGCATAATATTCTCCAGTTCCATCCATTTACTGGCAAATGCCATAATTTCATTCTTTAAGGCTGCAGATACTCTTTTTCTATAACTAGGGAATTGGGACTAAAACCTTCTAGTTCAGTTATGTTTTGTGGCAGTTGGATTGCTACGATATCCCTAATCTCCCTTTAGTTGAGTCTAATGCTAACTTACAGTTATTTTGGAAAAGCACTGACTGATAATACCTATTAATACCTTCTGAGATGTGGATAACAATCTGCTTCTTTGAAAAAAAAAGACCACTGTCTTTTGAGTTCTCGTATTTGTTTTTATATTTTTCTGATTGTGCTCTCAAGTTCTTAGCTGTTATTTCTTGTTGCTGTTTGGTGCCCATCCAAGAATCAAAAAGTAGTCATAAGTCTCTCCAAAATTCTGTCCCTTGGGGGCCCATCAATGAGAATGTGCTGATTTCCCAACATATCTTAGCAGAAGTGCACCCTTTAAGACCAGCCTAGATACTCTTGGAATCTTCTAAAAGGAACTTTGGCAACAACTAAGGGTATAGTATGGGAATGAAAAGGTGGGATGATGAGAGAGCACAGAAGCCAATGCATTCCCACGGGGCAGGGTTTTGTTCTGTGCCTATGAACAGTCAAGGTCCAGTTGGGCTAAAACTGCTTGGGACAGGCAGCACCTAGTCCCTGGACTAGCTTTAACCCTCTCTGTATGTATATATATTTCAATGAGTACAAAATTAAAAAGCAAGACACCAAAAGCACAAGCCATAGAAAGAAAAAAAAAGATAAATGGAACATCATCAAAATTAAGGGTCTTGTGCATCAAATGACACCATGAAGCAAGGAAAAAGACAACTAATGGAATGGGAGAAAATGTTGGCAAGTTATTTTTCTGTTAAGTTTATATCCAGAACATAAAAATAACTTTTACAACTAATAATAAAAAGGACATATAATTCAATTAGAAATATGAAAAGGGACCAAGTAGACATTTCTCTAAAGACACGAATGATCACTAAGTACATGAAAAGATGCCCAACATCGTTAGTCATTAGGGAAATGTAAATCAAAACCGCAATGAAATAACTCTCTTGTAAAACTAGGATGGCTAATATAGAAAAAAATCACCAGACAATAACAAGTGTATGTGTGGTTACATATGTGTGTACTTTTTGCTCAACTGTCATTTTTTTAAACAGTCTGCATAAATTGAGCCACATGGTGCATTAGTGATATTTTGGTTTCACTGTGATAGCATTTTATAGTCTCCTATGGCCTTTACCATACTATTATTACCTACTTCATTTGGTCTTTGCAACTATTTAATGTTGGCCAAATAATACATTATTTTCTTGTTGTGGAAGACAAAGCAGCTCAGGCTCAGAGATATTGAGTTGGCCAAAACAACCTATAAATGGGTAAACTAGGACTTCAGTTCAGGTTTTCTTGACAAGATTCCATGCTACCTCTCAAATAATACTGTATTACATTTAATTGCAATGTTTAGGTGGCCTTAAAAATAGTACATTCATGCTAGGGTTGTGGCTCAGTGGTAGAGTGCTTGCCTAGCATGCGTGAGACTGGGTTTGATTCTCAGCACCACATATAAATAAATAAAATAAAGGTCTGTTGACAACTAAAAAAATACAAAAAAGAAGTACATTCATATATATCATTTTGTTTTAAACTTCACAACCACTTCATGAAGTAAATAGGCCAGATAATGGTTTATTCATTTTATAGTTGAGGAAGATGATGCTCAGAATGAACAAAAGCTTTATTTTAAGCTCCAGAGTTCACTTACCTTGGATGAATTATGTAATTTCTGTTTCTAAGCTTATTACGTATAAATTGAAGTCTCCACCTAGATGATTCAAGGTTCTTTTTTTTTCTCTTTTTTTTTGGGTAGTGCTGGGGATCGAACTCAGGACTTTACATGTGCTAAGCAGGTGCTGTTCCAGTGAGCTGCATCCCCAGCCCCTTGAAGATTCCTTCTAAGCCTATTGCTCGGTGACTCTGTCATCTAGCATGCCTCTCTATTAGCAGCATGTGTTTTAGGATGATTTTTCAGTCACGATGAATGAGTTCCTACTGGGTCATCTGTGCTTGCTTATTGAATTATTTCTGTAACCTTAATAAACATCCTTGAAAAATCTGGTCAGGGTCAGAGAAGAAGGCTTTAGCTATCAACCAGGGGTCAACTAACCAAATAATATGAGTGTTAAATTTTATGCAACTTGGGCTCTAAATTAAAAGACTTGAGTCCTTAGAGTGTAATAATTTCACTTAATTGGATGGCAAAGTCTTAAGACATCAGAGATAATTATGGTAATTAATATATGCCTAGTGTTTTTATAACAAAAGGTCTACGCTGTTTCAGCCCTTTGTGATGGGGCTATGGAAAAACTGTTCTCAATTTCTATCTTAGCGGGAGGAAACGTACCAGAGATTCATCTTTTACTATTTACTTACTGTACTGTGCATAATTTTTTATTTATTTACAATGATAATACAATAATAGACTTGAAAAGATATGTTTAAAAAATACTTTTTTTGTTTTCACATTTTCTTGGTACCTAAAAATGAAGTAGTGAACTAGATGGTTTCAACATGCTTCTAGCTCAAGAATTCTGTGACCTTTCCTTCACTGAAAATGCAAAGTAAATTTCAGCTCTTTCCAGGATATTGGTTAAAGAGAATTGGTGGGTGTGAATGTTGCCCAACAGTTTTTGAGCTGTCAGCATAATCTTCTGATAATAATCAATTAAGTTTCAGATTCTGTCAATATTTCCCCTACAACCTAAGAATCAGTGATCTTATGGAAAGGGAAAATTACCCTTTTCTTTTTCAGCAGTTATAACTCTTACAAAAAATCTGTATCTCTTTCTCTCCCTCCATCCCCTCCTCTCTTTCACTATCTTTCTACCATTTCTCTACCTTATAATACTCTGCTCATTGACTATGTGGGAAAAGATCATCTTTTAATTTTCTTAAGAACTGAAAAAAGGTCCCTCAAAGAAAAGGGCTCTCAGTAGTTAGCTGAGTTAAATACAGAAATAAATTGTACGGGAAAATCTTGAAGCCTTTCCATACAACTCCCTAAAGATGTTCTTATGAAAAAAGAAAACAGGAGAGGCAGCTTCAGGACAGTTTAACTTTGGTTTAGTTTATGCTAGCTTCCATTCAATGTCACTGTAAGAGTCACTAAGATTCAAGAGTAGTGGTTCCTTACCTCATGATACTTCAGAGGTGAAATTCATCAGAAGAGATAAAAGTGTGATGTTTTCTTTGAAAATTATTAAGAAGTAGTCGCATGTATAATACTAATAGTCTTGTAGGGCAGGAAACATTTTATAGTTGAGGAAGATGATGCTCAGAATGGGCAGGAAACTAATTCTTAAAGAGGCAGTGACTGTTTCTGAGATGTGTTCACAGATAAGGAGCACATTATTAAGATAAATAAAACTTATTTCATCAAATCATTATGAAAAATTTATTTCAGTGCATCAGACCTCATTTATTTTATTTTATGAACTGTGTAAATTTCGAAGAAAAAATTTAAACTTAAAATAAGAAAGTAAATTTAAATATGTGAAGGATTATATATACATTTTAAATCTTTTAGCAGGATTGTGAACTAAAATGTTTGAAACCAAGATACAAGAATATATTGAACCAGGACGAGGCTGACCAGTTTTTGCAGTATTATAGGGCTTCTGGAAGTTTTATAATGGAAGTTTCCAAAGACGATTTTCTTGTAGAAATATTCCATAGAATGTATTTCACTGAAGATAGTTCTGGATTATCTTACTTGAATATAATTCTTCAAATTTATAATATATTAAAATATGCTGTTGTCATTACTATTTGATATTTATGGATTACTTGGACATATGACTACCTAAGACATTCTGCTAAGCATGTTTCATGTTCTATATAGAACCAGAAGAATGTAGAATTGTTATTTTTAGTGTCTGGATGTCAGGGTGGGCTGAGTTCTCAAATGACTTTGAGAACCATGGCTACTACACTAACCTGAACTCATTCAAGCACTTTTGGGCATCTAACATTGGGAGGATTTGTTGGTTTCACATCAGTTCACTCAAACTCACTTTCCATGGATAAATATGTAAACTATATTGTGTAAGTAATAATCTCACACTGGGCCCAGATAGTAGTATTTTTACTTAAAAATGATTTAAACTATTCAGTGTTATTTGGCTATTTATCTATTTATTTATTTATGTATACTGGGGATTGAACTCAGGGGTACTCGACCACTGAGCCACATCTCCAGCTCTATTTAATATTTTATTTAGAAACAGGGTCTTACTGAGTTGCTTAGCACCTCGCTTTTGCTGAAGCTGGCTTTGAACTCGCAACCCTCCTGTCTCAGCCTCCTGAGCTGCTGGGATTGTAGGCATGCACTACTGTGCCCAGTGGTCCTTCTGTTAATGTGTTTTTAAAAAAGTATTTTTTTAGTTGTCAATGGACCTTTTATTTATATGTGGTGCTGAGAATCGAACATGCTAGGCAAATGCTCTACCATTGAGCTACAACTCCAGCCCTATGTTAATGTTAAAATGTCATATTGCCATTAAAGAAATTAAATGCCATTAAAGCATGTGCCAGGCACAGGTAGGACCTGTGAAATCCTGATGTAAACTTCTGTTATAGTCTTTTTCTTAGGGATTGTATCTGAAAATAATTAAGGAAGAGTTTAAATTCCAAAATCATTTCTTTTGCCACTAATCCAGAGTTCTTCTGGCATATCTACCTCCTTTTTGACAGTGGTATATTCTGAGAAATCAATCTTTTTTTGTAGTTAGCCTAATTACAATTAGGAAAAGAAAGAAAATGCACTGAAAATAAAATTTAGGAGAAATTTGGATTCTTGCCAGTCCTTCCCTGGTCTTAGGACAGCTAGAGATTTCCCACATAATGATAACATGACTGAAAACTGAGGCCATTCATTCAATTAACATCTTGGGTGCCTACTACACATAGCCATTATGAAAATTAAAAAAAAAATAGGACATGGCTCCTACCCTCAAGGGAAAGTATAAAATAAATAGAATAAGAAAAAGGAAACAGTGGTTCTAATAAAATGTTATGAGTTCAGATTAAAAAGGAGTTAATGCATTTCCGCTGGTGTAATTAGAGCAGATATCTGGTCAAAATGATATTAAAATGTCAGTGGAGGAAGGCTCAGTTTATTTGAGGACACAACCTGAGTCATTTTAGCATTTTAAACCAATTAACTGGTTTTTAAAAAGCTCCTAACTATCTGATACAATTGCTGAATCTTCTTGGCCCAACCTAAGTCAGCTGGAGGTTAGCTGGTTTTGTTAAAGAACTAGGGTCAGTTAACATTTGCGTGGTTCCACACACTCATCACATTTCTTTCATAAACCACAAGATCAAATGACCTTTTCAGTAACTGAACTTTTCAAAGTTTGCCTAGAGTATTTTCACAGGTTCCTTGTAACTCTGTATGAGATTAATCATGAGAAAATTTAACAAAGGCTTTAAGTGTGTCCACTTATGTCTATGAGTCATCTGCTCCGAGTCCTGGACTCCCCACTTCTTCCTGCCTCATTGGTGCCGATTGTTTCTACTCTGCTAATCAAAGTAGTTTTGTCTGAGCTGTGCTGAAGTAAAAGATCCAGTAGAGGTGAAACATATCATGGGTAAATGAAATTGTCAACTGAAGTGAGAACCTAAGGAGATGAATGTAGATATGTAACATATATTCCTTTAAATTTGTACCTGAACTTATTTCAAGATAGGTATTCAGTATTGTAAGTTGGAAACAATTATGAGTTCACGCCATATTGAGCGATCTCTCATTCCAGAGCAGAGGAATCAAAAATAGTATGTCCCACAAAATAATAATATTGGGAGAATTTTCTCGCAGTGTTCTGAGTTTCTTATACATGTCTTGGGAACTGCTTGTACCCAAAGAAGCCTGATAAACCTGGTCAGTTCAGTGGATTTGCCAATTATGTGGTTTTATGTCTATAAATAGAAACTCCTACATCTACCAATGGACCCAGTTAGAAGTTCTGATTTGTCAACTGAAGGAGCATATAAAAAAAATAAACAACCAGTGAAAAGACTTGAAGATGGTTAAGTAAGAATGTGTAGCAATCATCTGCTCTTCCACAAAGAAGAACAGGTATATACTGCATTCTGAGGTGAGTGACCATAGAGAACATTGGAATTCAAAAGTAGAGAAATGGAAACTTAAAAATCCAGAGACCTGGGATAGCAACAAAGCAAGAGCAATAAAATATCCCATCACTTGTCACTCCTCCATATATGAGGGAGGGCGTCTCCTCTCTGCATGGATAAAGGAGAAAGAGTTGCAGCAAGCCCTATTGATGTGAACAATGATAATCCTAGCTATTAGAATGTTTTACAGCCCTTGCAGGCCTTTGCCCTAAAGAGATAAGAGGACTGACATCTGCATAGTAGTCTGGCTTTGGAAAGGAATTTACCTTATCTCCCAGTGAACCTTCAGGGTACTGTAGCCAGAAGTCATCTTAGGAGGAGACTCACTTGTTGTTTATGTCGTGCCTTGCGTGGGTTCGCTCAACGAGTTGGGGTCCCGCAGGACGAGGGGACTGAGGAATGGGGTCCCACGGGACGAGCTCTGGGGTCCCGGAGGACGAGGTCTGGGGTCCCGAGGGACGAGGTCTGGGGTCCCATGGGACGAGGTCTGGGGTCCCGAAGGACGAGGTCTGGGGTCCTGAAGGACGAGGGACAATGGGGTCCCACGGGATGAGGTCTGGGGTCCCACAGGATGAGGGTTTATGGGGATGAGGTCTGGGGTCCCACAGGATGAGGGTTTGTGGGGTGGACAGTCACGGAGTCACTCACCCAGACCCCGGGGGTAGGTAAAACTGCTCTGCCGGAGCAAGAAGCAGACCCCTTTATTTCAGTTAGTGCAACAGTTTATATAGGGCCCTTGGACCAATCATGGCCCTGAGGTTAGGTTACAGCCAATAGGGTATTGATCCATGTCAGGCGCGCAGCCAATCAGCGTGGGATGAGAGAAGGAAGGAGAGGCACTGAAGACAGCCAATCAGCATGGGGTAAAGAGGAGGGGAAACATTCAAAGTAACCAATCAGCATTGGGCAAAGGAAAGGGGAGGGGAGGCATTGAAGGCATGGAGAGAGCTCCTATATTTCCCCCTTTTTACTTTTATTTGATAAGTCAGCGGGGCCTGTGTGGCCCATAAACAAACATGTTGGAGGGATCTGTGATAAACTCCTCATGGGAGAGAATCATTCTGCTGGATTTTCCAGACTCCTACATGCTGCATATGCTAGAGTGGGGGGGCACTAACGAAGCTGTAATCTGTCTTGGGTTGTGCTCCTCTGAGCACTTACCCGTCATCAATTAGCAGCTT
The DNA here is from genome assembly GCA_004024805.1 of Geosciurus inauris. Lineage (NCBI taxonomy): Eukaryota > Metazoa > Chordata > Mammalia > Rodentia > Sciuridae > Geosciurus > Geosciurus inauris. Next base: position 147,087 of record PVHX01003258.1, read on the forward strand.
GTGCACAAGAGAAGGGGCAAACAAGACTGCGCCTGGCTTAGGTTGTGCCCCTTTGGGCATCTTACCTGTCATTGGCTGACCAGCCTGTATGCACGTGCCCAAAATGAGCTCTCTCCTAAGAGAAGGAGTAATGGGGTTGGGTAGGGTTGGAAAGGAAGGAGGGTTTGGGGTTAGGGTCGGCCGAAGCTGTGAAGCCTTGCGTTTCCAGTGAAGATGGGGTGGATGAGCTGCTTATGTTCTCGAGGTCTGCGATCCATGTGGCAGGC